>JARHVA010008048.1:182500-227500 GCA_037957365.1 Torreya grandis | reverse complement strand
TTTTCAACGTCTAACAAAATTAATGTGATCTCCAATGTTATCCTTTAGATCCAGAGTTAGACGGATAAATTATGATTGAAAATTCACCATTTATAGGAGTTGTTAGATTACTAGGATGATGTCCCTTGTGCTATCAGTTAGGAGCCACATGATCATACTCCTTTGAGATGTAGTGTTAGATCTAGGTTTTCTTAGTCTTGAATCCATAGGTCCCAAAGTTGGAAGAGTTCCTCTTCTCATTCTCATTGGCCATCTCCTGGGTATGGGTCATCTCATCATGACAGTGGAAGTAGAGGATGTTGGGCATCTCCCCAATAGGACAAGTTCCCATGCATAGTTCTTACCATTTCTCTACCTCGGTAGAATTCTTAGCAACCACAATAAACTCCTCATGAATAATAGAATGATGGGTGGGAGCCTGTTACCTTGGATGAGGATTCCCTAGCTAATGAGGGGTGGGGAGGGAAGCCTCAGGAACCTATACAATCTCTGCCACCTACTACCATGTTCATTGATACTGCTTAATTATTTGTTAGTTTATGCTATATCTTTTTTTGGTTGTTAGTGCACATGTGTTAGAATTTCTAGCCATTATGGCCTTTTATTTGTTTTTTCTGCTTTCTCAGGCCTTATATAGCTTGGTGTGATTTTGGGATATGACTTTTCCACCCATCTTTTCCATATGACTAGCTGCATTTTATTTTGTAAAGTTTCTTAATATAATAAAGTGCACTTTTCAATCAAAAAATAAAAATAAAAATTCATAAAAGGGTATAGTTTGATACATCAAAGCTAACATTTACTATAATGGGAATGAAAGTATAAATTTTGATTAAAAAAACCAATAATGTGTACTCATATGTGAATTAAAGCCATCCGACATTCCATCTACATACTTTTATATGTTTAATAACACATTTGACATTTCTAGGTTATACAAAATAGTTAAATTCTCATCCCTATAATGTTGAAAAAAAAATATGGTTATTCACTTACTTGTAGTATTGAAATTCACCATGTAAATAAGGAGTCTATAATTTTTTTCCACTATTATAGGGTGACTTTCTATGTTCCTTGTAATGAAGTTCCTTCACATCTTCCATCCACATACTAGTAATTGTTTAGTCTTCAAACAATAACATTTATTGGTATGTGAATGAATGCCTTGATAACATCTATGAACATACCAATAAACATTTAATCATATGGGAAAACCCATTGTGGGTCATTTACACAATTAAAGGTTGTATCTATTATCCCATGACATGTAGGGAAATAGAAATGTGACATAGATATAAAGCATGTAGTGACATGAATTCAAAAAACCTCTAGGGATTCAATTAAAAAAAATAGTAAATTTGGAGTCATATGTGAATGAAAACATGTTGAAGATGTGGGTTCATATGTGAGTAACATTTCATCCATCCAACAAGTGTCTTTCAACATGGGCATAAAAGGCATGATAACAATAACATGCACATGGAAATAAAATTAACACAACGGTGGGTTCATTTACAAGAAACATGCCTCTATATAATGTTTCACCATTGCATTAAAATAATAGTAAATGTTTAGTCAGATGTGAATTTGTGCTTAAAAAAACATTAACATAGAAGACATAATAAAAATAATTGACATTTGAGGGGAGGATGTCCATGAAAAGGTAGGGAGATAATTTTTTTGGTGTAAAATTCAATCACTCCATTAACTTACTAGTAAATGTTTACTGAGATGATAAAAAATATGACCAAAGAAAAAACACCAGAAAAGGAACGTATAAGGCACATAACCAAAAATAATAACATAAAAGGCACATTAACCATAACAATCATGTGAAAATATAAATAATCAATAATGTTTGTTGGTGGTACCTAGGGCAACATTATATTGACACAGTAATGGATAAAATCCTCTCTCTAAGTGGAAAATAGTGTTGGCTTCCATATTAATGAGCCTTGTGTCTTCTATCACAAGTTGAAATCGATGAAAATGTGTTAGATATATAAATTAAAAAAAGTTAATGGAAAACATATCAACAAAAACCATGTCAGTCTACATTTGAAATGTTTATAACTGTGAATGAATAACATGTGAACTTGAATTCAAAAAATATTTTGGTTGGATAGAAAAATAATTATCTTTTATAGGTGTGTTAGTGTAAAACTACATACTTCTAATTTGCAACATGATTCTTTGAATATGTTAATGCTATTGGAATGTTGAAGTTTGATTGAAATTTAATTTAAACCTAACACTCTGTGAAAATAAAACTCTCTCAAAAATTAAAAAAATTGGCTTTTCTATAGTTTTGTTTGATTTATAGAAGATATTTTGAATTTTGAATTTTGAATTTTGAACTGTCTATTAATGGTGAGCTTAGATGTGTATTTGCATTCAATTTTATAGGTGATTCCAATGAATGGAGGTTATTGGAGTCATATTTTAGAGATAAATGTTTGAATTTTGAATCCGGTAGGATGTATAAAAATGAAGTGGACCAGATGTTTATTTTGTCTCATGTACTTTACAATCATAGACAAAAAATTAAATTTTAGTGACTAAAACTATTTATTGGGGTTGGTGTTTTTAAAATATTTACACCTTCATAGTATTAGTAAATGATGTAACCTTTTAAAATGTGTATTATATTTTGAAAAATATATTCATATTAATGAAAAAGATATTCATTTTTATGAAAATCATATTCAGTTTTTTAATAAGATGTACATTTTTTTTTTAATTGTAGTGCATATTTATTTTGGATAAGTACCTTTAATTTTATATAAAGGTTCATGTTCTTAAAATTATTTATTGAAATAATCAAAAGACTTTTATAAAATGTTTAAGTAACTTTTAAAAAATCATACAAACAATAGTACATAACCAAATAAATATTAGTATATTATAAATACGGAAAGGGATCACAACTATTAGACCTTATCCAATGATTGGTTCCCTTCTCCTACAACCAAAGGTGTGAAACAAGGTTTTCCATTTTCACCTACTCTTTTTGGGATCTATATTTATGAATTAGATTAATTTGTATCCATAAATTATGGTGATATGAGTGGTTATAGCCTCTTTGAAATTTAAATCATTATTTTATTATTTGTAGATGATATATTGTTACTTTCAAACTCAATTACATGTCTTCAAAATTATCTTGATACATTGAGAATTTTTTGTGATAATAATGGCCTTGATGTAAATTTCACAAATTTAAAAATCATGGCATTCAATGTAACCAATAAATTAACATTTACAATAAATTTTACATACAAAGTAAAATTGGTCAAAGTGGTTCACTCTTATACTTACTTGGGTGTGGTTTTATCTAGACCATATTTTACCCTTTTACCTAAATTAGAAACAAGAGTTAACAAAGGATATGAAACATTGGCATCCTTAGAAAAATAATATTTTTAGTTCCAAATTAGAGATATCTGAACAAAGATTTAACTTTTACATACATTCATTAGTCTCACATTGTTGTATGGATATGACGTTTGGGGTCCATAGTTAAGACAAAATGATTTCAAATATCTATAAAGATTTTTCATCTCCATGTTATCAAAGAACATTCAATCCAAAATAATGTTCCCTCACTCTATTATTCTTTCAATGTTTCAGGTATGTCCACTCTTTATCTCTTTAATTTTATAGGCTATCATTATATTACATAGGTTTTGATGTATGGTACATTATTTCTCTGATAAAAATATGTATCCACACTTGGAATTATAATTTAACTTTCTAAACAAGGTTGAAAATATTGTTGGTGTGCAAGAGTTATAGATCTCCAAATGTTGGATATTAATATAGAAAGACTAGTTTCTTTGGGTATTATATTAACACTTCTCAGCTCACTAAACATGAATTCAATAGAGGTATTTATGAAGACATAAATAAATCATACTTGAAAGTTACATGTCTTAGTCCCAAAGATCCTTTGAAATGAAAACTTCTTTAGTATTTTCAATTTTATTCTGGTAGAAACCAAAACTTATTCATTATTTTAAATGTTGTTCCTACGTAGATTCCTAGGTACATGAATAAGATGTTGTCGTCATGTTTAAAGATCCTTTTTATCTCAATATTATATTTAATCTCATCAACTCTGAATGGATTATGTTCATAATCTCCTACAAGATAAGTATATATTCTAATTATGTGTAATAGATCCTAAAATTGAAGAACGTTTTATATTCAAGTGCCCTATCTACTATGAGATTCATGGAAGATTCCATTGTGTTTATAGATATTCCCATGGATCCTTAAGATGCTTCATTGGATATGAGGACTAGAAATATTTAGCATTGTTTATTCATGAAACACTCTAGATTTGATAAAGAACACTCAAATTGATGTCTTCACATAGCGAATTTAAGGATTATCAATTATTACTTCTAAGTAACAGATTTAAGGAACCTCAAGAGACCACATGTCTAGAAAAATTGGTCTAGATATGTAAGGTAACATAGATTTAATTTATTTGGAGATGTAGAGCCCTAAAATATTAGATTTTTTATTTATCATTAATTATTATTCCTCTTTATATATATTTTATAGATGTTTTTAGCAATCCTTTAATGCACTGGATTCATGTATTATGTTCTTTAGTCCCATTGACCATTCTTGGCCTTTTTTGGACACTAACATATAAACTAAATTAAATTAAATATATGCACATATTAATTGATGCTATGGGTTCGTTTAATTACCCCTCTTTCCATTGAAAGAGATGCAACTTATGTATCCCACATATGTAAAACAAAACTAGGATCTAAAGTGCACTCAATGATGATATTAGGGCTTACATTAGCCTCTCTCCATACATAAATACTTTGTTTTTAGAGAAGTGTCTAGAAGTTTAAGAATTTTAAAAATAAATATTTATTTGTTATGTGATATGGTTTACAAATAGGTATTTGAAAGTTTTATTTTATAAAAAAATCTATCAAATTTTATACAATATGAATATATACAAATAGGGATCACAATTTTATCAATCTCATATAATGAGCTCAAGGTCTGTCAAATAAACAAGATACACGTTGAGACCGACCACCCTAAAGCTAAGTACTATATTGCATGTAGTTTTTTGTTCTCATGCATACAAAACCTTAAAATGGGTTTTTAAACTGCACTATTTGGGAATTTTAAAATAGAAGATAAAAATAATTATGATTAAAATTAAAAAAATTAATTAGGATATAATTTAAATGATAGGAGGGACAACCATTAGACTTAGTTCTGGTGGCAAGCAAGTTTTTGTGACAAGACAACAAGAAACTTTAAGACTCATGACAAATGGATAAGATTTTCCAAACTATCAAATTAATCTTTTAGAGACATTCAATTTGTACACTTGACTTTTATAGTAATATTCTAGTACATTAATAGTTGTGTTCATAAACACTAGAGGTTAAAAAAATGTTGCTCAGTTTTCAAAAAAATACACCACTTCTTGTGTCAATTGGATAGATAGATTTGAAAATTGTAAAAATAAAATAAAAATGGACTATTTTATACCATATAATTATTGAGCAATCTTGATATTTTTTATAACCATGAAGGTTGTATACTGTAAACAAAATTATAAAATAATTATAGTAATTCATCAACAAAGAAAATTAGTGCAATCACTATCATAAATTTCGGTCCTATAATGAATCCTTTAATAATTACTCACTTTTTAAAAATGCCTATAAATGTTTAATATATTCCTTTGAACAATAATGAATTCTTTTCAACTGATAAATTCTCCTTAAAATTATATTTATATGCCTAAACGAGCTAATATGTAGGGTATTTATAGATAACTAGAAATCAAATTAGGAGCCTATTGACATGTAGATTGACATCAAATAGTCAAACAAGAAAAAAATTGGACCATAAAAATAGGTTCATCCAAACCAACTAGAAACAACTAAAACCCCCAAAATGTGCACTCTACAATTTTGATATACTAGAAACATGAAGTGAAAAATTATAGAAACACTATCAAAATACCAAGAAATTAGAATGATATAGAAGAAGAGAGGACATGATGATAAAATAAAAAATGTGCCAATATCTTCAAATTAAGATTAATAAATGATAAATAGATAAGTACCTTATAATTATGCAATGTAATTATAAATAAATGCGTAGAAGGAAATTTTAGGTGTCAAGATTTCACTCTAGTTTGATGTGTGTGTGCATATTGTGGATACTAAAATATGATTCATTTAACATATATCTTGTATAGTTTACAGATACCTATCAGGGCTCTACCATTCAGTCTGAGACCTTCTTACTATCAAAAGGCTTGCATCTCTTGTATCTCCCATCTTACTATGCCTAACTGCATAAATTATGGTCTAAACCTATCATTTATGATGACCTAGATCCCATGAATTACACAAATATCTTAAAACTTGATATATATCATTCAATACTATTTTTATATCCTCAATAGGATCCTACCCTACCAAACACTTTTGTGTCATAAATGGACACTTGCGTTGATGAGAGTGTCAATGTAAGTTTCAAGATTATTATCAAGTGTCTAGTCCTCAAAATTCATCTAATTCAAAAATATTTCAAATCCTATGGGTTATCCCATTTATCCTATTAACACCTACCATGAAACAATTTAAAAAGGTGTGTTATAAATACAAATCAAAGCCTGCTCATTATTCATCTAGAAAATAAAAATCAAACACCAATTCAAGCTTAATCAATTAGTTTCATAACTAAGTTATATTGTCCTATTCTTACGTATTTTAATTTCAGCCATATGATCAGTCATATCACAAGTTTGATGCAATCAAAAAACAACCCATGGGCATTATTGTTCAAGTTACAAGATACATCATTGCATGCATTTATATATAGTATATTTCACCCTTGCACACACACAAACCAACACCTATGGGAGAACTACATAAGTCTGAAGCCCTCCTTGGAGTATTGGCTATGAAGGCAACACTCATTGATAGATGGGTCCTTGAGGTCAGCTCAACACCATAATATCATTAACCCATTTTCAACAAGCTATAAATCCCAAGGTTAGGGTTTAATCCATAAGCAATCAATGATAACTTGTGATTGAAAATAAAGTACATCAATAAAAAGGTGACAAAAACCCATAAGGATATAGGTGGTTGATTTTTGATATAATGAATATCTTATAAATGAAAGCTATATCAAGATCAAGAAAAAAGTGTCAATGCAAGTCTCTCTAGAGGATAACTCAAGTGTCAAGACCTCTAGAAAAAAAATATAATCTAATGACTAGGTCCTGATCTTTCCCCTCCTTATTTACACCTATGTATTTATCAGATCTACCTACACATTTATAGATAAGGTAATTATTATATCATCTTCATGTTTATGTAATCAAACTACTATTTGAGTGTACTTTATATATTTATCATAACTCAACACATTAATTTAGAATATTTATTTATTTGAGTTTTCAATTAATTGGCTTGCTCTAGAATAGTTTTATTCATCCTTGTGTATAAGTTATTTTACCATTTTAACCCTAACACCTAACTATTAAAAAAGGGTTCAACATTATGTGAACTTTATCACTGAGTCTTCTCATGTAAATCTTATCTTGTTCTAGGGTTTTCAATTACCTAGGATTTTTTATTTTATTAATTTGTAGATCAAAAATTTTAATTTCCTTTGGAAACTTTATTTACATCTATCAAATATGGAAAATGTTAACAACTATAATTTTGAAATGGAATATAAATAATCTTTAGTGAACCATATAGATAAAAATAAATAATTGATTAATGCATTCATACATGTTACCTATGAATAAATCAATAAATAATGTTAGTTTAGTGCATCCAAATCCAATAATGGTGAACCCCTAGATGGAAAAAATATTGCAACATCCTCCATGGGAACAATTAATACTTCAAATCAATTACTAGTTTCAATGATTACAACATCACAAGTGGTGTTTTCAGCCTCTTTGATGGATTCTCAAATCTCAAATATTAATCCCAATGGGTATACAATGAAAACTCTTCCACAAGTGATCATTTTTTTAAAAGCTAAGGTTACCAAAATTGAACAAAATTCTTTGATATGAACTCAAGATATTGATTCAAAAGATGTATTACATAATCCTCTATCACTTATGATATATTTTCACCCTTTTTCAATTGGTTTTTTTGTACCCAAGTTCACATTTTATGATGGAAAGGGTGATATTGAATAACATCTCTAAGTTTTATATATAACATGCCTTTATTATGATTCAAATGATAAACTTTCAACCAAATTATTTCCAAGGATCCTAAATATGGTTTTATGACTTACCAGTCGAATTAGTGAAAGCATTAAAACCCCTAACGGCTTAGATTTTAACACATTTCTCCATCAACATCACTAAATAATATGTCATTTGTACAAATATCTAAGATCAAACAAATAATCAATGAACCTATCAATGAATATGTTTTGAGATACATAACAATGTTGGCTATAATGACAAATCCAATGGTGAATAAAGAACTCCAAGAATATTTAGAAAAAAAATTCTTTCCCAATTAAATTAGTCCATTATTTTCAATAATTTAAAATATTTTGATGACTTATGCCATATTATCTAATATTATGAAAGGAAAATTATTTCCTTATACAATTTTAAGTATGTAGCAAACACATTGACTACATATTCTACCAAGTTTCATTTCAAACCAAACTACAAGGTAAAACCTATAGAACCTAAAAATAAAACAACCACAATGATTAATATAGTATCACAATAACCAAATCGAATCATCTTATCCAATGCACCTAGGAGATAATCTATATAATTATCTAAGTCTCTAGCTTCTGTACTTAATAATCTTGTCAAGTGTCATCTCATATCTATCCCTCCTCCCATATAACTTTATATGAGTCGACCTATACCAAAATGATATGATGATAATGCATATTGTGATAATAAACAAGGCCTTTGCATTATACAAACAATTTTTATACCTTGAAACATAATATTCAAGACATTCTTGATATCCAATATATTACCTTTGATGATCCTCAAAAATATTCATGTTCATAACTTCGTGACCATCAAAACTATAATATATTTAACAATCCTTTGTAAGATCACTCTAAGAAGGATCCAGAAGTGAAAATGTAATATTATTCACATTATCTTATATCACATTATGCACACCAATTCTATGGTAGTATATGATCTTATACACACACATTACCTCCTATGGTTCATATACCCTCTATTTAATTTATTGAAAATGAAATTATAGATGATAACTCTGATCTTCATTCATTATTCATTAAATCATACCTTGATTACCAACCTATACATAGTGTTATGATCAATAATGATGCTATTTATAATGCATGTACCATGATGTTACTTACACATTTAGGATATACACATGATGATTTATACCCTACAACCAAAATGGTCATAAACTTTTATGGTCAATCACAACACATTATTGGTGAGCTTGATTTATCTTTACAAGTTGGTTCAATAAATATGGTCACTACTTTTTGAATTATACCATACATGGGAGTATTTGATATCTTATTTGGATGATATTGGATACATAAACTCCATCTAATAGCTTCCACAGTGTATGGGTGTACTAAATACATTCATACCAATTGAGTAGTCATAGTTTCTAGAGTTCCATATGAACATTTAATTGAACAAGAGAAGCTTAATCCCAAATAATTAATTTTACACAACCTACTAAGGTTAATCATTTATGAAAGGGTAAGAAGTAGGTAGTCTCTTTCCCTAGGTGGCCCATACTTAAGAGACTATTGTACTAAAGATACACAGTGGATTCCATAGAATCTTTATCTATGCCTACTTGGTCCACATAGTTGTTAAGAGAAAATAAACATGTTACAATTAAAACTTCACTAAAGAAACCATAGAGAAATAAATGATGGGTGCCAAGAAATCCCAATTCCTTATGTTATATCTTCATGACCATAGAGTCATATGATACATATGCAAAGTACAACATATTATATAGTTCTAGATATGACACCTATACATACTTCTTGGCAATATCACTAGTTTGATGCACCATATTCAAAGTTTGGGGATACAATTGAGCATTACTTAGATGGGATTATCAATGAGGCCTTTTTCCTTCCCAAATATTCCAAAAATTTTAAAAAATAAAATATTCAATAAAATTTAGAAACATTAAAATAATATAAAAAATACAAAAATATTCAACATTCGCCTGTTTAATTGTCCCTTAACATCTATGTTGTTTGATTTAGTGATAGTAGATATTATCTAATTTATCTTATATACACATATATGTTTCATCCATACTTGAGTGTGATACAGGCATACCCTAGATCCATGATACTTATACATACATATGTTATACATTTCCTCTTCCCACATGATATACTATATTGGGGGCATATGCTTATATGATCACAACTGATACAAGTTACATTACATTACGATCATTTATATATTATCATCTTGAGATTATATACTAACTCTTAAATATGCTTGTGTTCATGCTTACATCACTCACAATGTACTTGATATGCTATGTTATATAATTTTTTTACTAACACATACATGTAGGGACTAATATTATTTCCTTGTGTTGGTTGCTTATATTTTATTTATTCACATTGTTAGTTCTTAGAGTGTTCTTTTCTTGATTTATATATTATTTCTTATGGAACATTTGAGTATGTTCCTTATTTGTTGGATTTATTGACTATATATTTTGATTTCTATATGGATATTTAAATATGGCATTTATTCGAGTGTGCAACATTTGAATATGTCCCTTGTTTGTAATCTCCTTAGACGACCACTTTTGTGTCACATTGAGTGATTTTATGTGTGCTCTTGATTGTTTGTTTCTAAATGTTTTTATGATTTATATCATGAATCTTATTTATTTTCGAGATGACATATTATAAGATTCATTGATATATCTACTTATACATGCTACATCTATATGCTACATTATTTGTACACATATTATATAGCTATCTTATCCTTTTGAGATAAGATAAATACCAAATTTCCTCACCTCAAAAGAGTGGGAATATCACTAGGGGAATATCATAGAGACATGAACTCTAAACTTATACAACTCCTATAATTTCCATAAATTCATTACAGTTTACATGATTTAAATATACATTTAGGTCAGATTCATATAGATTGCACTATTTTTTTAAAAATTTATGTAGAGTTTCTCATATTTGTGACATATATTATACAAATATATAGGTCAAAGGTGAAATTTTGATAGATAATTCAGCATGAGACACATTAGATGTGCATATGGCATGCAAGTGTACCAAAAAAACCAAATACATATTCTAACTTATTTATGAAGAATCACCATTTTCACCAGGAAACATAATTTTTAGTCTTTTTTATCTACATGAATTTCACTTTAGTATTTTGGTTGAGATTTAACAACCTCAATAGCCTTACACTAATTCTAGTTTATAGCCTTAGTTGGTTATACCACTTAGATTAGATTTTATTGTAGTCACTTGAGTTTTACAATGTAGATTTAGTGATCTCAATGGTCATGTCATAACTCAAATTTACACTAGATTTGGGGAATAATTATTTACAATATCCCTCTTTAAATATCAAAGGTTTGATTTTGAACCTCTCTCAACTCTAATGATTCATAAGGAATAATATTTACCAAATCAATATACCAAAGGAAAACATGGTTTCATCAAAACATGTGACTCCTTCCTTGATCTCATTATATTCAATCATTTCAATTATGTAAAATTTCATATTATATAAACTTATTTATACTATAACATTCTCTTGGTTATAGGTCATTCACCAACAAAACACTTAAAGTGGGCTCAAGTAAAGGTGTGTTATAAACACCTAACTACACATTTCTTTCCTTTAACCTAGTGATTTCATATTTATACATTACTAAATTAAAGTAGGGGAGAATGCATATATTTAAACTTTATTTATATAGCATCTTAGTCTTGTATACTTAAAAAATACTTATATGAGTTCTACCCTTCAGTCTTGGACCTTATTGCTATTGAAAGGATCTCATTCACCATCTCATTGTGCCCAATTTATTATCTTATGGTATGAGACTATCATTTTTGATAACCTAAATCTCTTGCACTATAAAGAAAGCTTAAAAATTGATATATTTCCTTTTTTTTTAAATTTTAAATCATCAATATCTTCCTATCATTTTGGATACTTGTATCCCACATAAGGACACTTGCATTGACACAAGTGTTCATATTCTTATCAAGTATCATGTTCCCAAAACTCATCTAATTAAAAAATATATCAAATCCTATGTGTTGGCCTAATTATATCATTGAAACCTACCATGACATATTTTTAAAAGGTGTGGTATCAATACAAATCTAAGCCTAGTCATTATTCATCTAGTAAAATCCAAGTGAGCACATATTTAAATTCAATCAATAAATCACCCAACTGAGTTCTATTGCCCTATTCTTCCCTATTTTTATATAACTCATAACAAAAATCATATAATAGGTCTAAATAATTCAAATAAATACCCATGAGGAGTTATTTTAAAGTTATAAGATGGATCATTTCATTCCTTTGCATATACTATTTTTCACCATTGTGCACACAAAAGCCATCACCTAAGGGATAACTACATAATTCTGGGTCCTTCCATGGATTATTGGCTATGTAGGAAATGTTCAATTATAGAGGGATATTTGAGGTCAACATGACACTATGATCCCACTAACACTAGTTTTGACAAATTATAAATCCCTAATTTGAATATCTAAGGTTTGATCCATACACATTCATTGACATCTTATGCACATGAATAAAAAACATCAACATAAAGGTGATATAAAACATATAATGATCTAAATGGTTGATTTGAAATTAAATTAATATCCCATACATAATATTTTCATCAATATCAAGACAAAATCATTAATGCAAGTGTCCATAGGGTGATGCAAGTGTTTAGGCTTCCAAAAATAATATTTCTAGAAAGTAATGACTTGATCCTAATATTGTCCGTACCTATTTCCACCTCTACATTTCTTAGATCCACATATGCATTTTTATATAATCTAATTATTATATCTTCTTCATGTTTATGAAATCAAACTATTGATTTAATTGTACTTTATATATTTATCATAAATTATCACTTTAATTTAGCATATTTATTTATGTGATATTTCAATTAATTGGCCTTCTCTAAAATAATTCTACTAATCCTTGTGTATAGGTTATTATACCTTTTAAACCCTAACACCTAATTATAAAACAAGGTTAAACACATACATATAAAAGTAAATAAGACATGGCATGTGCACAAAATTTTGTCCTTGAAGCTCCTAAATAAAAATTCAATTACTTATAAATCCTACAAAAAAAAATATTATTTTACACACACATGGGTGAGTGCCAATAATAAACAATTTGATAAACTCTGTAAAAATAAAAAAAACTAAAACATGATATACCCACTCTGACTGAAGGTATGTATAATTTCCATGTGAGACCACGTGACTCTAAAAATTTGATTAATCCTACATACATTTTGGCGTATAATTTTTAGTGACAAAAATCAAGACAAACCAAACTTTTGAGTAATACCATCAATGAAGATAAACACAATCCTAAGTACAATTATGAATAGATAATTTGGAAAATCAATATGAGTTGGAGTTAGAAAACATGATTAGATATGGGTCTCCACATTGGAATAAAATATGAATCCCTACAAATTGGACTTAAGCACCATGTCAATCATATGAATCTAAATATATATTGTTAAATATGGTAATACACATGACCCAAAATGTGTATTTGAATATGATGAATAGAATGTATGGCCTCTTTTTGATTTTTAAGATGAGCTTGTCAAACACATATCTCAAAATAAAAATATATTACACATATCATGTGTAAGATAAGATATAAACCCAATAATGTATAATATATAAATATGTAACATTGGACACATGCATGTTATATATAATTTTACCCACAATGGCCTATGATACAATCAATACAAGTGTAACAACAATGTTTCACACATGGGAAAACTATAAGCAGTTTAAGATTAAAAAAGATGCCCTATGTGCATGTAAGATGTAAGTAATGTTGTATTGGTACCCTAATTAGGATATAATAATGTAAATCATAATTATGTGTTGTTAATTGTAATATAATAATAATAGGACTCATAGCAACATAGGCAAGTTATAAAAGAATTATTTATTTATAAACTAGGTGGGTACTCCACACTAAGATTCACCAACACATATCATATGCTCCTAGATTAAAAATTGATTGATTGATTATTATTCTAGAGTACTTGAAAATCTAAAAAAATTATAAACAAATTATGGAAATGGAATATGCATCCAACTAAACATAATAAATAAGCATAAACTAGGAAAAAGCATAATTTGATCACAAGAGAACTTGGAGAAACCTGATGTGGGAAAATTCTATTGGGTGAGGAAAATTTCACTTCCTTTCCACTATTTAATTCAATAATTCTACAAGTAACCTCCAAACATGGACTTCATAGACATGTTTCACTATTACACTATCTAAATCTTATGCACAAGATTGCTTTGCAATTCATAGGAACTCCACATTGATCCACCACAACTTGAATAACCATTTAATAGCTAGGAAATAATGAGAAAACATGAAAAAACACTCAAGTTATAAATTTCAAAGAAAATATAGCTTCAAGTCTTCACACTAAATTTTTTTATGACCTCTACCTTCCATAGTGGCTATGTTTATTCACTTCCACCTTAGAACTTGAAAAATAATACAAAAAAATTATCACTAAGTAGTGGAAATGTTTGAAACTATTCCCATTCATGTGTTTTGGTTGGTGGAAAAACCTTCACTTCATGTAGACTGAATATTTTGAAACCCCCAAGGTGGTTACACAACCTCCACTTATAAATTATGGTGGTTACACAACTACCACCTATAAATATTGATAGTTTCATCATCGTTGAAAAAATCACAGTTTTAAAGGCTAAAATCTACTAACTTCATCAATGCAATAATGTTTAGACCATTCCAACACTAATTCTACCAATGAAACTTAATTGAAAATTTCACTTTAATATAACACGTCACCTTAAATCACACTAACATATATTGAAAATAATTAGGACAAGAAACATGCCACATATGTGACCCAACATGGAGCAAAATTTTTAAATATTATAAGCATGTTAATCACCTATGAGACACGAGATAATGATGTCACATCAAGCACATACAAATCATATAAGACAATTATGACATGTAAAAAACTTTAACAATCATGTTAAACACACTAAAGGCTCATCAAACACTAGGTGATCACACCAATTGCACTAAAGACACATTATACATGATGAAAATAAGTAAACTTAATGATCAAATATGAAGTAGACACTTTAAACATGAATTCTATAGAAAGCATATCAAACACTATGAAGGTGAATTAAGCAAGAACATAAATAGAATATATTTCAAAGATATAGATATACATATAAAATTTTTGAAATAATTTCTATTATATGAATACATGTATATCAAAACACTAAAAATATATCAACACATCCAACATATAAGATACACAAGAGTACACATAATTGACATAAAGTATAAGATCTATGTAATAACCACACACTTTTTTATATACCAAGATAATAACTATGATACAAATTTTAAACAAGAGTTTAACATATAAAAATTTAATGAGATCTAAAACTGTGTTATAGCCAACACAAGAACTAGACCAAGTGCATAATTCATCAATGACATCAAAAGGATGCATTTTAACTACTTAGTATTTAGATAGAAGTGGGTGAGTTTAGTCACACCCATGAACTCCTATCTACATACTTCATTATGGCCGTCATAATAGATCCATATCTAACTTATGCCCTTACCTGAATATCTACATATGCTATAGAATAGTCAGTACCTCATGGGCTAATTCAACAAAAGATCAACTAATAGAGGTATAGATATAATATATTCAATAGAATATTGATCATACTAAGCTTGATTAACCAAGATCTACAAATTCACAAATAACAGGTGAAGATCAAATAAAATGGACTATTTCCAAAAGCAATGCAAAGCCTTGGAACATCTTCTGAATTTATAACTAAGTAGAGGATGAAGTTGGGCATGAAATGCCTAAGGTAAATGTGTAAGATTCATGAGATGTTTGAAAAACAATGTTTATGTTTCATTTTGGAACATCTTACCAATCTACAAGGTAGGGTTAAAATCACATGTCAAGGCATACCTACCTAAGGATCTTACATGATTTAGAACATTGGCTCAAGGTTATCTTTTCATTTCCAATCATTACCATTATGAGTGCCATATGAGTCCAATGGACTCAATACTTTTTAATAATTCTAAGAGCTAAGTACACTTATACTAGGTTTACTTTTAAATTCATTCTTAATCACCTTTGGATGATATTGGATACATAAACTCCATGTAATAGCTTCCACAGTGCATGGGTGTACTAAATACATTCATACCAATTGAGTAGTCATAGTTTCTAGAATTCAATATGAACATTTACTTGAACAAGAGAAGTTTATTCCCAAATAATTAATTTTACACAACCTACTAAGGTTAATCATTTGTGAAAGGGTAAGAAGTAGGTAGTCTCTTTCCCTAGGTGACCCATACTTAAGACACTATTGTACTAAATATACATAGTGGATTCCATAGAATCTTTATCTACACCTACTTGGTCCACATAGTTGTTAAGAGAAAATAAACATGTCACATATGACACCCAACATGGAGTAAACATTTCAAATATTGTAAGCATGTTAAGCACGTACAAGACACAAGATAATGATGCCACATCAACCACATAATAATCATATAAGACACTTATAACACGTAAAAACCTTTAAAAATCATGTTAAACACACTAAAGGATCATCAAACACTGGGTGATCACACCAATTGCACTAAAGACACATTATACATGATGAAAACAAGTAAACTTAATGATCAAATATGAATTAGACACTTTAAACATGAATTATGTAGAAAGCATATTAGACACTATGAAGGTGAATTAAGTAAGAACATAAATATAATATACTTCAAAGATATGGATATAGATATCAAAAAATTGAAATAGTTTCCATTATATGAATACATGTGTATCAAAACATTAAGCATATATCAACACATCCAACACATAAGATACACAAGAGTACACATAATTGACATCAAGTATAAGATCTATGTAATAAACACACATTTTTTTATATACCAAGATAACAACTATGATACAAATTTTAAACTAGAGTTTAACATAAAAAAATTTACTGAGATCCACAACTATGTTATAGCCAACACAAGAACTAGACCAAGTGCATAATTCATCAATGACATCAATAGGAAGAATTTTAACCACTTTGTATTCAGATAGAATTGGGTGAGTGTAGTCACACCCATGAACTCCTATCTACATACTTCATTATGGCCTTCATAATAGAGCCATCACTAACTTATGCCCTTACCTGAATATCTGCATAGGCTATAAAATAGCTAGTACCTCATGGGGTAATTCAAGAAAAGTTCAACTAATAGAGGTAGAGAAACAATATATTCAATAGAATATTCATCATACTAAGCTTACTTAAGTAAGATCTACCAATTCACAAATAACAGGTGAACATCAAATCAAATCTACTATTTCCAAAAGAAATGCAAAGCCTTGGAACATCGTCTAAATTCATAAACAAGTAGAGGATGAAGTTTGGCATGAAATACCTAAGGTAAATGTCTAAGTTTCATGAGATGTTTCAACAACCATGTTTATGTTCCTTTTTGGAACATCTTACCAATCTACAAGGTAGGGTTACAATCACATGTCAAGGCATACCTACCTAAGGATCTTACATGATTTAGAACATTGACTCAAGGTTATCTTTTCATTTCCAATCATTACTGTTATGAGTGCCATATGAGTCCAATGGACTCAATACTTTTTAATAGTTCCAAGAACTAAGTACACTTCTACTAAGTTTACTTTTAAATTCATTCTTAACATAATTAAACCCTTTCATCTTAGTTTCATGACCTTAGCCTATGAATAATAATATTATTCAAAACTTTAGATTAGAAATTTAAATTTTAATATAATAATATAGTTTAACTTGTTAATTTTCCAATGATAAGTTCCAAATGTGAAGCAAATGATCCTCTATCATAATATGCCTTGATTTTGAATTATCAATTAATTTTAAAATAATTTAAGTACTTAAATTATTTTCCAAGTTACTTTCATCACGTGCATAAGATTTACATAACCTTTTTGTAATTTAATTCTAAGAGATTTTAAGAAGCTATCCCAATACAATACATTGCACTTCAACAAAGATTTATTAATTTCTAATTGGAATTATTATCTTATAATAATCTTTAGAAGATTTATATAGCTTTAATATTTATGTAATTATTCTAGTTTAACCCTTATTAGTGATTCTAACAATAATTACAACCTTCATGTATAAGTTTTATGATGGTTATAACTCTTTAAGTCACCATATCATAATCACAAGGATTTCATCTTATTAATTCATATAGGTTTGTTGACTTAAGATATTCCTTAGAAGTTAAAAAAAATCAAGCATTAATTAATCCATCTCCTCAATGAATATTTGAATAGATTACGGTAATTGAAAAGTCCTTATAGACTGAAGGTTACAGGTTATATCATAGCGATTTATTATAATGACCAGCACAAATTATCTTTCTTGATTAATAACATTACCTAATTTTAATAAGTATAATGATAATTCCATATGAATTACTCAAGGTAAACATGTCTTTCTAATTTACACTTGAGATTTAATTTAAAACATACAAATATTACTTTCCAATCCTCATATGCTTATTAGCATCAAAAGACTCATGTAATACAAGAAGTAACTCTTATAAACTGTCTTCAAAAATAACTTTTTACAATCTTAAATATTCAATTAGTTCAATGCCATGAGCTCAATTATAATCAAGTGTAAATAAATCTATTAGTACATATCCATATTATAAAATAAGTAAATAACTAGTAAAACTTCATAATTACAAGGGATTGACCTTCTAGGTTTAAACATTAAGCTTTAGAAGTTTCATTATAAATCTACTTATTCCAATAATAAGAGACTAGTTTTACGTATAATTTAAAACAATATATCCAATGTTCATAATATCAAATGCTTCAATGACCTTTTATAATTCCATACACATATAATAATATAAAGGATAATTTGATATTCTAAATATTATTGTAATCGTGACCGTAGATCAATATTGCATGTTTTATCTAAATAGGAAAGAAAAAATAACATTAAATAATATCATCTTATAACTATAATGAATGAAATTAGTTACATAAAAAAAAAAATCAAATTCATCTAGCTATCAAAACTTAAAGAAAAAGAAGAATTGTATCAATTATATTTTGCATGCAATCCAACAAATCTAAACCTACCTCATCAATTCTAATGAGACAAACCATAAATGGCCCTATACCACCCCAACCATTAGTTGGATATAGATCAGGGTAGTAAAGATATGGTGGAGAAAGTATGATCAGATCACATTAATCTTAACACAATAGAAAATCAAGTAACCAAAAGAAAATATCCACACATTCCTATTCCATCTCACCAAGATCCACTAATTTGGCACATGATTACATCTACCACTCATTCCTCTGAGTTTTTTGATTTATGAGCCATATTTTATTCAAAGAATATAATATGGCCTATAAATATAGGTGATGTAATTATATTGCATGCATCATCAAATACCATTTAAAAGATATTAATGAGTTGAAATAAAATCTCTCAAAAAGAAGATAACAACTTCAACCAACCAAAAATTATAACATATTACCCAACGTAAAGCTATGGGTCAAAGTTTGAATGAAATAGACTTCACCAGAATTGGAAGAAGATTAAATCATTATTAAACAAATGGGTCATTATTAAGCAAACAAATAATCATAATTTCCAAGTGCAAGTCATCTCATAATGACTTTGAATAAAATCCAAAATTATGACCATAATCACACTAATAATCCAAACAAGATTTAATAAACTCGAGTCAACTCATAATGGCTAAATTATGAAATAGAAGTATGCTAACATAATCAAACAACCAAATAATAATAAAATATTATTTTTTTGAAACCCTAATGATAATTTTCAAATGCCTAGAGGCTCAAAAATGTCATTGAATTCATTCATGGTCATGGTTTCATAATGCACAAAACGGTTTGATAATAACCAAACAACGTTACCCAAAAACCTAAATGACCCAACTAGGGTTTCAAAACTTCACAATGAATTTACAAATTAAAACAAAGTCAAATATTTCACAATTATTAGCTTTTTAAAATGGCACAATTAAATTATAATAACCACAACAATAATAATGAAAATATCAAAATGTATGCACATTTTAAAGCCACAACACACCATGGCTAAGCCAGATAATGGCTATCATATAAAACAATACAAAAACTTAAAGCCGCTCAAACATGTTAGGGTTCTATCTATAAACAATACTTTTCAGGCCAACATATAAATGCCTATCTTTATGGGTATAAACAAAATCAATTCACACCACTAAAATAACTAAAATAATGTAACCTAAAATTTAATACATAACTTACTTGGAGTATTGCAATCAAGCATAAAAAAGATCTTCCATTATTTCACAAGATTCCAAGTTGCTACCAAATACCAATGCCAAAGCACACATGAAATCCACATACTTCAACCAAAAACTATTCGAACCATATAACCAAATTGAACCCTATAAAAACACTAATAAACTCTCGCTTGGAAGACAAGATACATGACTAACTACAGTTTGATCCCATTAAAAAATCATGCAACTAACTGGATGTTCATCTCCCTTATTGACCATGCCCAATATTTTGGTAGAGTCTACCCAAAGCATAAGGCTTCTCAAACAATTAAAAAATGACAAAAAAAACCTAAAAACCATTTTATAAGTGTCTCAACCCAATGGAATTGTGTGACGAGGTAATGTCATGGCCCTATAATCAAATGGAAACAAAACAACTACCACTAATGCCAAACTTCAAGGTGGGTCATGTCCCCAAAAATACCTTACCATAAATCCAAGCCATGACTTGGTTATAATAAATAATGAATGCCACAAGACTTTGTAACCACATTGAAGTCATTCATAAAGCCACATACTAGATAAAACATGTTTTTGAATGCGTTCAACCATAAAGGTCAATATAGTTAATCGAAAGAAACATGACCAAGAAAATTATTCAAGGTACTAAATATTCAAAACACATATCAAATTTGATTGTGAATACAAGAGCATTTAGTTACCAATGCAATGTCAAAGTTGACAAGTCATTAATCTAGACAAAAACATAATGAACAAGAATTATGAAAAATAATGATATTATATATCCAATAATTATCATAAGACTAACACAAATCAGTAAAATTAACAAGTTTAGAATTCAAAAACATCTAGTAAAATAGTGATTGTACAAAAGTCAAAATTGATTGAAATCAATCAATAAAGAAATTGAACTTAAAATGATAAACACTCAACACTTTAATAAATTAAACAAAATGAATCATGTAATATTACTATCAAGCTAAGTTTACTAATATAATTTACTGTTTGAGTTTCATCCATGATACTTCTCCACATTTCTTCATTTCTCAAGTTTGAACCCAACCTAGATCAAGTACCTATGCCTATAGTCAAAGAATTGACCATGAAGAGTATATAAACATCTAAAATAAATAAATTTACTATCAATATTTTAATAATACATATGATCTGAATAGTAAATTAGCAACCCATTAAGCATAAATATCCATTGCTATAATAAAAAAAATATATCAATGACTATCTCAATAATAAATATAGTGGATCAACATAGATCTTAGAATTGTATCATAATAGTAAACCAAACAAATATGTCTCAAATAGGCCGAAACTAAACTATATTAGAAAATGAAATAAATGTAGATCAAAGAGGATCATGACATCCTCCCTAACTTGGAAAAGAGTCATCTCAGTGATCAAAGTAGCCAAGGATAATATTTATTGAAAAAACTCTCATATTCCCTAGTATCACTTCTTTTTGATAAAGGATCTCATTGAACAAACACTTGGGAAACCTCATAATATTTCAATTTAATGTTTTGATGGTGTAGGATCTTCACTAGATCTAATTTCATCTTTTCCTCTTCCAAAACTTAAATATGAGTCTAATACAAAACATGAGACAGATCAGGAATATATTTTGTCAATAAAGCAACATGAAATACCTTGTGAATTAGAGATAAATAAGGAGGAAGGGCTAGTCAATAGGCAACAAGACTAATTATCCAAAATTTCAAAGGGCCCTACAAACCATGGAGTTGATTTAGAAGACTTTCTAAATTTAATTGAACTTTTATGTAGTCTAACATACTAGAAACCTTATCTCCTACATGAAATTCACATGGTGACATTTTTAAATAATCATAACTCTTTTTCCTTATCAAATGTAGCCTTTAAATTTTGACTTATCATTTCCATTTTCATACCTAAAAAACATTAAGACTAATAATAGTCCTATTTTCTAATCTTTCCTAGCCAAGTGGAGTTCTACACTTGTGTCCATATAAAGATTTGAAAGGAGTCATTTTAGTCATATAATGGTATGTGTTATTATAATCATAATTAACTAAGTGTAAATAATCCTCCCATTTACCTTGTTAATCCATCACATGCATTATTAATATATCTTACATAACTTGATTTGATCTTTCTATCTGACCATCCATTTCTAATTGATTAGATGATTTAAAATTCAACCTTGTACCAAAAGTGGTAGTCATAGTTTTCCAAAACCTTGAATTAAAAAGTTCATCTTTATTCAAATAATACATTTAAGAATTCCATGCATCCATACTATTTCTTTCACAAATCATGAAGCAAACATAGATGCATCATTAATTAACTTTCCAAAAATGAAATGACCAACTTTAGTAAATTTATCTATCACAACCATAATAGTATCATGTTTTCTTCTAGATTTTGCAAAACCAGCTGTGAAATCCAAATGAATCACAACCCACTTACCTCATGATACATCATGAGGGTAAAATAGTCCTCATGGATGGCAATGCTCAGCCTTCACATGCTAACATTCTAAATATATTTCCACAAAGTCAACAACTTCATGTTTTATTCTTGGCCAATAATACAACCTTTTCATCTTGTGTGTCATATTCATGAAACTTAGATGATAAAAATGAGGAGCTACTTGCACTTATTTTAGTAAAATGTTCCTTAAGTTACCAGACTCAGGTACATAGATTTATTTATTTATTTATATATTTTTTTTTATGTTTGATTACGTTGGAGTAAATCATAGAAGATTGATTTGGGAGTTGTTTGCTTATTGTTGGAGATTCTATTCTATTTTATGCATGTATTTTTTAAGTGCAAAATAATAATAGATACTCCTATTTTATAGGTTATTTATAAAATAATAATTTGTTGCATGAAGTAATCTACCTTGCCTATTTAATAGGCACTCCCATGCATTTTTGACTTTGTTATTTGTGGAAACCCACATGGATGATGTGAATATATTTATAAAGACTTTATTTTGCATAATTAGAAATGTGGTAATGGTGTGTAGGAGTGATCATATGGTTTTATGGGTGCATATGATAACTCCAGAACCAAAATAGGTAGTGCGAGTGCACAAGTATTTTATTAATTTCAAAAAATCAAGTACATAAGGGTGCCTTTACTCTGTTAACCCTTTTACAATGAAAACATGGATTTATATAGTTTTTACCAATGATCGGTAAAAACAACTAATCCTATAACCAACTAAATATGGGAAAACAACCCGTAAGGTAATTCTAATTAATAAATATAAAACAATAAAACTACCTAATAATTAAACTAAGTTTATTTTATGGGGGTGTGTTTACTAAAAGACGCATGCCCCATTTACAATAATTATTTATTACCTAACAAAAATCTAACCTAATGTTAGGACTTTGGAACAAGTCCTAAAAAACCCCCCTATGATCCAAAGTCAGGTCTTTGGACACATACCAAGCATTTTTCTAAATTTTTCAAATTTGATTATGTCAAGGGGTTTTGTGAAGATATCAGCTGTCTGATCGGTAGTTGGGAAATATATTGGATCAAGAGTTTTCTTTGCCACCAACATTTGCAGATAATGGTATTTGACATCCATATGTTTTTTTTTGGCATGAAACACTAGATTCTTAGACATCTTGATTACACTCTAATTATCAATGTATAACTATGTAGGAGCAAACTGAGAAACCTAAAGATCTTCAAGAATATGATGAAGGTAAACAATTTATCTAGAAGCATCCCATGCTAAAATATACTCTTATTCTACTGATGAATTTACCACTGTATCATGCTTCTTATAACACCAAGCAATGGCAGTTGAACCCATATGCATAGTGTATCCTGTGGTTGACACTCTGTCATCCACACATCCACCAAAATATGCATCACAATATCCAACAAGTTTCAAGTTCTTGTTGTGGTGGTATTCAAGGCCATATGTTTTCATTCCTTGAAGGTAACAAAGTACTCGTTTTGCTGCATGCCAATGAATTTCTCTAGGCTCATGCATAAACCTAGATAAAATTCCAACTGAAAATGAAATATCGGGCCTGGTAGTCATCAAGTATATCAAACCTCCCACCAATTGTCTATATGTGGTGCCATCAAAAAAGGCACTGCTATCATCCTTAGACAATTTCAAGTTACTTTCCATGGGAGTGAGGGCAGGTTTGCAATCACTCATGCCAAACCTCTCTAATAACTCAAAAATATACTTAGTTTGTGAAATGAAAATACTATGCTCTTTCTGAGTTACCTCTATGCCTAGATAGTAGTGAAGAAGTCCAAGATCTATCATCTCAAACCCATCTTTTAATTCCTTCTTCATAGACTTGTTATGGTTTTCATCATTACCTGTAATAAACAAGTCATCAACATAGAGAACTAGTATCACCATTTTCTTACCCTACACTCGAAAATAGAGAGTATCATCTAATTCACTATGATGAAAACTAATGGATTTCAAGTATGAATCCATTTTCTCATACCAAGCCCTGGGTGCCTATTTGAGCCCATATAAAGCTTTTGTCAATTTACACACTTTGTGTTCAACACCCACCTATTCAAAACCTTGAGGTTGTTTCATATAGACTTCTTCATGTAAATCACCATTAAAAAAACACTTTTAACATCTAATTGATGTACTTTCCAACCATTTTGGGTTGCTAAGGCAAGTACCATACAAATAGTGTGCCATTTGGTAGTTGGTGCAAATGTTTCCTCATAATAAATGCATTCTTGTTGCACATATCCTTTTGCAACAAGTAGTGCCTTATGTTTATCAATGGAGCCATCTGATTTATACTTAGTCCTATAAACCCATTTACATCTGATGGGTTTAACATGTGGAGGAGGATCAACTAAAATACATGTATTATTGTTAAGTATGGAATCATACTCACATTTCATTGCCTATTGCCAAACATATTCAGTAGATGCCTCCTCAAAAGTGGATGGCTCAGTGGAAGAAGTAGTAATAATCATAGCATAGTTCACCTATTTTTGAGAATTCTTGGGCCCTGTTAAACCAACTTCATCTGTTGTCAAGTTAGAAAAAGTACTTTGAGCCCATTTTGGATACTTAAACAAATTATTCAAATCAGGGACTCTAGAATTATCATTAGGTGCATTATTCGAAGGGGGACTTAGAGAATTTTAAATAATTTCTAAGTCATCAACCTGTGAACTTGTAGATGAAGGAGAGGAAAGTGAAGGAATTTGAGTCTCATACCATAACTTCAAAGAGTTATCCCCATTATTCAAACCCTTATCTCTTTTTGTATTTTTCCTCTCTAATCTATCAAGTTGAGAATCAATCTCTGTAGTGTTCATAGTCCCAAACTCATCAAATATTACATCTCAACTCACTATGAATTTTCTTGAATCCTGTGCAAGCAAATGAAACCCCTTTTTATCTTCAAAATAACCAAGAAAGATGCATTTTTGACTTCGTGGTTCCAACTTAGTTCTATGTTTAATAGGAACCAAAGCAAAACAAACATATCCAAACACTTTCAAGTGTTTAACTTTGGGTTTAAACCCATACCATGCCTCCTATGGAGTTTGTCCCAAAAGTGCAACTTTGGGGGACCTGTTTCTCAAATACACTGTAGTACCAATAGCTTCAGCCCAAAACATATCATCAAGCTATTTATAGTGCAACATGGCACGTGTTGTGCCCTCTAAAGTTCTATTCATTCATTCAGATACTCCATTTTGTTATGGAGTATAAGCATTACTATATTGTCGATGAATTTCATGTTCTCGACAATAATCTAAAATTTCATGTGAGGTATACTCACCTCCATTATCTGAACTAAGAGTGGCCAAATGTGAACCTATTTCTTTTTCGACTAAGTGTCACCAATCAACAAACTAGTGAAAACTTCAGATTTATTTTTCATAAAGAATACCCAAGTCATCCTAGAAAAGTCATCAATAAACAAGACAAAGTATCTACACCCACCAATGGATGACTTTTTCATGTCACATACATCATTATGAACTAACTGTAAACATCTGTTAGCTCTCCAAGATGACTGTTTAGGAAAATTTTCTCGATTTTGTTTACCCAAAACACATTACTCACAAAGAATACTATCTTTGTGAAAAGTGGGCAACCCATTCACCATACCATATCTCTGTAAATCCACTAAAGAGTGGATATTCAAATGTCCATAGCAGAGATGACATAACCACTGTGTAGACATAGTACCTGTACCTGTGTCAACAACTGCTACAAGTTCTATATTGGGAGGAAGCACCTTACAATGCAATCTAACCAAGTTTCCATCTTCATATCCTGTATACATTATTTTATAATCATCCTTCACTGAATTGATGTAAATGAGCCCATTTTCAAGCATAATTTGATAACCTTTCTTTCGAATAGTTACCCAAGAAAGTAAGTGTTTCTTCAATGTGGGAACATACCAAACATCCTCCAAGTATTTTATAGACCCATTAGGAAGAAGAATTCTAATAGAACCAAGTCCTAGTGGTGTATACATAGACTTATCTGCTAAGGCAACTAGAGAGAGAAGCTTCCTTATAAGACCAAAAGAAATCTCTCATAAATGTCATGTGTTTGGTTGCTCCTCTGTCTAAAACCCATACATCTGTGAGCTCATCTCTAGCCTCATATTCAACATAATCAATGTGCCCCAAAGTAGTGAATGCAAATTCATGGGCAACATTACTATGCTCTTTAGGTTTATGCGCAACATTACTAGATTCATCATAGTCATGATCGGCATACTGAGTAGAGTTAGTCTTAGTCACTTTTTGTGGCCTTTGAATTTTATCAAAAGGAATCATACATTGTGAGGCAATGTGACCAAATTTTCCACATCTATGACACTGAATGTCTGATCTGCCTCAACCTCTGCCCCTATATGAATTGTGACCATGTCCTCGATCACTTGTTTCATGTGAATGTGATTGATTAGATTGTTGATTATTTGAATGACCCCTACCTCTATTTTGATATATGCCTCCTCTATAACCTTGACCCCCTCTAGAGCTATTTTCTCTATTGTTTTGATACCCAGATGAAGATGAACTAGGATTTGACTCTAAAACATGGGCTTCTTTGGTTTTCTTGGATTTCTTGGGTAGAGAGAAGTCATGTTGGATGAGTAACTCAACCAACTTATCAGAGGTGATGCATATGATCTTGTCAGAGACATGCAACATTTCAACAAAATTCTTGTAGGACCCTGGTAGTCCTTTCAAAGTAGTAGTAACTATGAGGTCATCATCTAGTTTTCCAAAACTAGCCTTAGTGTACTCAGTAGTGATATTTTTCAACTTAGACATATATTCTCCCATATCCCCATCTTCTTCTAATGAAAAAGTAAACAACTACATATGAATATCTATCTTCTTATGCTTAGGTTTCTTATCATACAAATCTGACAATGTTTTCCATGCAGTGTAACTATGAGGAAAATTTTCAATATGAACATAAGTATCACGAGTAAAACAACATTTAATGAGAGCTAAGGCCTTATAATCATGAAAATTGAATATATCTAATTTAGCCTGCTCTATTGGAAATGTGGGAATTTCATTCTTAACAATATCCTATAATTCATTAAACACTAGTGAAGCCTCCATCAATCGTTTCCAATCTAAATAATTAGAAATTGTTAATATATCACCATCTGAAAGCAAATTTTGAATTTTTAGCATTTTGAAATGAAAGCAAGTGCAGTAGAGAAACATGTGACAAAATGCAAAAGAAATGAAATAAAAATCACACTCATTGCACAAGACACTGCTTCTATGGGGTTTTGCACTTAACCCCCACATAGAGTGTAAAAGCAAAAACAAGTATTTTTGATGGGTTTTGCACTTAACCACACCAAATATCAATTATTACACCCTTATTTTACCAAATTACAACCTTATTTCACCAATTACACCCTTATCTCACCACAACAATGCAAAAGAAATATGATTGAATTTCACCGCTTTTTCAAAAAATTAAATAACACAATATAATAAGTATGTGTTTTAAAATATTCTAATTTAAAAGGGAATATTCCTTTTTCAAAAAAGCATATTCTAAATTAAAAAAAAAAACTTTCTCCAAAAAGAAGGGATTTGAACCCTTGACCTCCTCCTTTGCAAGCTTCTAACAAAATAAGCTTAACCAATTGCTCTAGGAGCATTTGCAGAACATTATACTCAAAAATTTTTACTTATACCAAATTTTTCTTTATGAGGGAAAATAAAAAAAATTACATGTGAGTAAATAAATTCAAAATTT
This sequence comes from Torreya grandis, assembly GCA_037957365.1. Classification (NCBI taxonomy): domain Eukaryota; kingdom Viridiplantae; phylum Streptophyta; class Pinopsida; order Cupressales; family Taxaceae; genus Torreya; species Torreya grandis. The sequence continues at coordinate 198,491 of JARHVA010008048.1, read as the reverse complement.
TCCCTTTTTTTATAGCTTCTCTTCCAAGCTTCTCCCGTGGGACCTAGTCACAACAGATATTTGAAAAAAAACATTAGAAATAGCAAAAATAAATTTTTGAGTTTTATTGCAGTGCCAAGTTTGCTTGGGATGCCATGGCAGCTCTTGGGAAATTTTTATTCACCTCTTCTCTCTCCTACAAGCCGTACAAATCTGTACATGCTAGATAAAATGAATTTTTACTGAGTTTTTATAGATTTTCAAGGTATGTTTTGCAAGGAATTGATTCAAAATGAAGCCTAGGCATTGGAAGGCCATACAACAGGCTGTACAAATTCAAAAAAATTCTAGATTTTCAATTTGAATGCAAAAATAATGGTTTAATACCATTTACAGGTGTTTTAATTTTTAAGAGGCCTGAGAATGAATGGAAATACCAAAGGCAGCCATGAATAAACATTATAGAGGTTTTTATCAAATAAAAAGGCCATACAAATTTGGTTTTGGTTAAAAAACAATGAATTTAATAAAATTAAATGCTAAAAATTCATTTTTTATGCCAAATGAGGAGGTTTAACACAGGAAAATGGAGTATGAATGATCAAAAAAGACCAGATTATGGTATATGAAAAATATACAGGTTTAAATATAAATAATATTTGAAAAATTAAAATAATTTAATAAATTTTTAGAATATTTAAACCAATACTATATGGCATACCTTATTTCATGCTAAATGATATCACGTGAATTAATTTTTCACCTTGCTCCTTTGAATTCACCATGCTCCCAAAATAACCATGCTCTGATGCCACTGATAACTCTAGAACCAAAATAGGTTGAACCTTGTCCCCGCTTAGTGCGAGTGCACAAGTATTTTATTAATTTCAAAAAATCAAGTATATAAGGGTGCCTTAACTCCGTTAACCCTTTTACAATGCAAACATGGATTTATATAGTTTTTACCAATGATCGGTAAAAACAACTAATCCTATAACCAACTAAATACGGGAAAACAACCCGTAAGGTAATTCTAATTAATAAATATAAAAAAATAAAACTACCTCATAATTAATCTAAGTTTATTTTATGGGGATGTATTTACTAAAAGATGCATGCCCCATTTACAATAATTATTTATTACCTACCAAAAATCTAACCTAATGTGAAGACTTTGGAACAAGTCCTAACATCATATAGCACTCCATCATGATATTAGAGCAACCCCTTTATAGTTATTACTCAATTTGGCTTTATTTTATTTCTTACCATGCTTGGAGAAAAGACTTGTATATATTATGCTAGTATGATTTATAATATCTATGTGTGTTGAATCATCACTACCAAGAGAGTTTTTGCTCATTTTAACCTAGATGCCACACCATCTATATTATGAAGCTTATCTCTGACCTATTCAGGTGAAGGCAAAAGGAAGACAAGTAATGAGGCAACAAGATTTTATCCTTCATATACAACTATAGATTCCACTACCCCTCTTAAATTTGCATTCATCTCAGCATTTTATACATTGAAGTGTTGGATATATGCATGGTTTTGCATTGGATATGTTATTAATGTCTCACTTCTACCACCTATTTAGCCTCTAACATCAGCCCTCTACACATTTAACTTGATCAATCTAATGTGTTGGGACTATATTCATCTAAATTCATAGCCAAATATACTTCATTTCCTTTGTGAATCTCATTGTACATCTAGGTTGTGTTTATGTAGAGGGTTGTTGATTGCATAATTGACTTCATTACATGGTTTGGTAATAAATTTCACTCACTACTATGTTAAATGCATCAATCCAGCTTCACCTTTGGTGTTTTCACTAAATAGATAGATATAAAACTCCATTTTTCACATTGTGCATCAATATGCATTAAGAATGTGTCATAAAACAACATTTTTTGGTTCAAATTTCTATGTATATAATGTTAGTGGTCTATGATTTTAATAGTCAACATTAACTTGCTTCATCCACAAACCTCACTCAAAAGGTGATTTTTTGTTTTTATTATTTGGTATTAATAAATTTTTAATTTACATTAGATGTCACTCACCTCCTCATTGGACAAACTAGCATTCATTTAACCACTTTATCATTATTTAGTGAGTAGTTTAGTGGACAAAAACATCACAGTTGGTTTTTTTCATACTAATACAAATAGTTTAGCCAAGATGACACTAAGCCCACCACATCATTGAATTATAATTCACATTGTATCCATTTATGTTTGCATTGGTGATGACACACCATTTTACATGACTTCAAAAGTGAACTTGACTCTTTTTGCAAACTACTCTAAGCTCACCTACTATCTCAAAAATTGAAGAACGTGCTTTTTTGGAAAAAGGTATGCTTTTTTATATAAGGTCATGTTTAAAAGTATTTTACAAAGTGGTGTTAAAAATTATAGTGGTGAAAATTATTTAAAATGGGGCTTATATTTTTTAATTGATGGGATTTTTTCAAAGGGGGTAAAATCATTTAATAGTAATGGTACAAATTATATTGGGGCCGTGTTTTTAACATTGGCACATTATTGACTTCAAAATAAGGTATATATTTTTACATAATGGATTTTTTATTTAAATTGTAAAGTGGGATATTCCAAAGGAGATTCTCCTTATTTTTCTTTGTAACTTTTTGATCTCATTTGTTGAACATTGGAGGGTGAGGTTTGGTCTCACAAGTGGTCAGACCCCCTCTAAAAAATACTTCATTAATTTTGGTGTGATTTATACACAGGACATACTTTTGGTGGAGTTATATGTCCTCTTTTAGTGTGTTTTTCCCTCTTTGGTGCCACTTTTATTTTTTGGCTGCACATTACTCTTATTTTTATAATTGATGATTCTAAGTTGATTATTGTTTCACTCTATATATCCCATGATAACTCCACACCATATATGCCTACTTTTTTTATAATCATACAATATTTTTGCTCTCAAATAATTTGCTCCATAGGTCACACTACTAGACTTGTGGACATTAAGAAGCATCTATAGGGTATTACTACCTGTATATACCCTATTATGTAGATTTTTTGGCATTGCATTGATTATTTAGTATGTTTTTTGTTTTGATAGGAAAATTTTGATGACAAAACTTCTATTTTTGTATTCTCCCCTCTTCATGAGGATGTTGAGCACAATGAGTTTTGTTCCACATTTCACTTAGTCTCGAGCAACATGACATTATAGTTGTTAGACATGATCATCCTAGCACACATATTTCACCATTTGTATTCATTTGGGATGGATTTTAGATCCTTGTAGTGGAATCAATATTTTTTGAATAGATTTTACTAGTATGGTTCCTCCATTTTTTAGATTCCTTTTCAGCACACTACTCCCTTATTTTAAGAGTAACTCGCTTGTTCTTGATGACATCTTCTATAGATTGATTCATTCCCTAGTTTCTTTCATAATCTATGGTTTATTTATTTATTTTAAGATTATTTTTTGTACTCACACTGGATTATAAATTTATATGGTGGGGGGGGGGGGGTTTATTGATTTATCCTTGTCTACCTTCATGTGTTTATGTGTTCTATTATGGGCACCTTTTCACTCTTTCAATTTCTTGACTTTTCCATCACCACCAAGGCCATCTTCTTGAGATAAATTTGATCTATATATTTGCCACTTTTTTGATAGTTGATAGTCTCCTTTAGATTTGTTGTGGACATTGATATCCTTTTAAAGAGTATTTATTTTAGTGAATACAGTGTCAATGTGTCAGTGTTTGAGTAGTGGATTCAGCCCACTCATATATACTTTTTTAATGTCACTCCACCAAGTTAGAAACATGGGAGTTATGGTGCAGATCCTAATTATTGAGTTGTTGTGTTCTTTGATAACCCTTAAAATACCACATATTATGATATTAGATCAAATTTAGTTGGTGAACTTTTTTTCACTATCGACACATTTCAGAGTCTTTTTTCATAAGAGCTATTATGGTCAATTCTAGTGTATGTTTTTTTATTATGTAGTGGACCTAGACCACTGATGTATATTTGAGTTCCATTGAGTCTTTAGAGTCCATAGAGTGAAATTATATTTGATGGCCTTCATTCCATATAGTTCACATATTTTAATGTTATATTTTAGTATTGAGCCATTTGTTTTCTTGGGATGCCTGTAGCATATGTTTTTTATCTCTCAACTTTAGCTATTTTTATTGGTTTTTAGGTAAATTGTGGTGATAAATTTCATACTTGGTGACATTTTTACCCTAGTTTTTTAAAATTAGTGTTCTTATGGAGTTAGCCTCATACAAAGTATGTTCCTATTTGACTTGCTAGTTACAGTGACTCAATATCTATGTATTATGGTAATATGGATTGGTTACCATAGGGACACTTTGTATTTCAATATGATATAGTACATGGGTACCTATTTAGGCCTAGTTGTTAGGACCTATTTAGTCTCTATGGTTTCTCTTTTTTCACTTTCTATTCTATGCTTAAGGGAGGCTATTAGAGTAAAGTGTATAATTTGATTTGGGATTTGTTTATTTATTGTTGGAGAGGTTGCTATACTTTGTGCATGTATTTGTTTAGTTCATAATAATAATATATACTCATATTTTATAGGTTATTTATGCAACAATTATTTGTTGCATGAAAAAACCTACCTTTCTTATTTAAAAGGCACTCTATGTATTTTTGACTTGATCAATTGTGGAGATCCGTATAGATGATGTGAATAAATTTATAGAGACTTTATTGTGCATATTTTTATATCTTTTGAAATGTCTATACTATTAAAACTATGATAATGGTGCGTCAGAATGATCCTATGGTTTCATGAGTTCATATAACACTCAATCTTATTAAACAATCAGAATCAACAAAAAAGCCATAAAATTTATTTTAAATGGGATCATTAGCCAAATTTTCACTTACATTTTGGCAAAATGTATTATAAATCTATTTTTTCTAACATTTCATTTCTAAAATGTTTATGTAGAATATATAAGGCAATGAGATACATGCATTGGCTAAGTGCATCAACAACATGGTTCTCTTTAAATTTCACATATGAAATGTTCATATCAAAATTAATTAAAAATTATAGCCATCTACATTTTAGTGCATTCAAATAATCGTGGAAAAATAAATATGCCAAGCTATGATGGTCAAAGTTTGTCTCAAAATGCTTACCTAGGAAAAAGTGTTTCCATTGCTTTATAACATGAACAATGGAATCAATATCAAGGTAATAAGTGGTGTAATTATTCTCACGGTCCTTCATTTTACATGACTCATAAGCCACAACTAAATAATCCTGAGTTAACATGCCACCCAAGCCTTCTTTGGATGCATTAGCCCATATTAAAAAAAATTTAATCAGATATGTTACAACAAATATAGGTGCTAAAGTCAATAACTCTTTAAGATAAAGGAAATATTGTTCACACTTTGAAGCCAAAACAAACTTATTACCTTTTCAATGCAAGAAAATTATTGGGTTGGACAATGTAGAAAAAAAATCAACAAACCTTTTAGAATAACTAGTGAGTCCCATAAAACTACGTACTTGATTTATGTTATTAAGGGCAGGCCACTCTTGAATAATTTTAATATTTGTTTGATTAAAAAAAATACCAACCTTAGATATAATATGACCCAAATAGTGGATATCAGTTTGAAATAAATCACATTTAGACAATTTACCATATATTTTATGTTGCCTTAGCCTTTGTAGCACTAGACACAAATGTTATTCTTATTTATTTGCATTCTTAGAATAGATCAATATATCATCGAGAAAAACTAGAACAAACATGTTTATAAAATCCTTGAATACACCATCAATTAAGTTCATAAATGTAAAAAGTGCAATATGTAACCCAAAAACTATTACTGTAAACTCATAATGACTATACCAAGTTCTGAAAGTAGTCTTATGGATGTATTCCTCTTTGATCCTTAGTTGATGATAACTTGATATCAAGTCTACCTTTGAAAAGATATTTGTATCCTTAATTTGATCGAATAGATCATCTATCCTCATTAAAAGATAATGATTCTTGATGGTAACCTTGTTCATCATACAATAGCCAATACACAATCACAAGATTCCATCCTTATTTTTCATAAAAATGACTAGTGCACCACAAGTTGACACACTTGGCCTAATAATATCATTTACCAATAGTTATTTCAATTGAGATTTTAGGTCATACAAATATGATACACTTATATATAAGGCACTTTATATGTAGGGGCTACCCTTAGTGATACATCAATAGAAAAATCAAATTCACGTTTAGGAAGTAAACTAGGTAGTTTTTATGAAAAACATCAGATTATTCTTGAAAAAATGGATATTATTTAAATGTTGATTCTTTTATAGGTGTAATTTCTTATATCTGAATAGCATACAACGTGCAGCCCTTACACACTACTTTATTTAGTTGTAAAATTGATAGCAATGTATGTACATTTAATTTCAACAAACCTTGAATTTATATAGGTTTCCTGTAATTGTTATAGAAATATATCACTTTTATATAATAGTCCAAATTTGATTTATGATACTAAAACCAACCCATGCCTAAAATAATATCAAAATATCTATGAAGAACTAAAAATAAGTTAACTTGGCTTTGAAAATTACTTAATTTTAAGCTTATGTGTTCAAGACATTTAGTAATTGGTACCATTTTCCTAAGACAAAATTAACATCCCAACCATCCTTTAAAGTCATAATATTCAAATTATAACATGTTACTAACTTAATATTCACAAAACTATCAATTGCTCTTGAATCAAATAAAATTGAAACAAAAAATCATTTATTTTACCTCTAATTTGAATAAGAGTGGTTTTGAAATATACATGTCTATTATCCAAATTTGCATACACTCTATGATTAGTTTATTGACCTATCTTAATCTTAGGTAAATATTTGGGGTAGTGGTCATCACCACATTCCTAGCTTACTATAGTTCTTTTTAGCATCACTGATATGTTAGTTACTCTAGTGGTAAGCACATTTTGACTAATTTAGGTTTGATTTATTTTAAAATTTGTAGACTTAGGGGAATTCATATTCTTAAATTTTTTAATTTACCCTTATAATTTGTTAAAACCAATCATAATCTTAGTAAATCTATCATTTGACTTAAATATCATAATTTTTTAGGTGAAACGGATAGATTTTTATTCTTATAATATTGTCTATTCTATTTAAAATATTATCTCACTTTTTGACAAGCCTTCTCCTTCTTTTCTTCCCTATGAGCAGATTCAATATAAGTAGTTAGACTCTTATGATTTTTCATATTAACATCATGTATCAATATCTCTTTCAAACCTAGCTTAAACTTAGTGATTTTAGTCTCTTCATTATGCATGCAGTTAACACAATGAAACAGATTTAAGAGTTATTTTATTCTCAGTCACAGACATATTCTCCTATTTCAGTAGTTAAAAATCACTAAGTTTATATTCCTTAAAGTTAGAACTGAGATACCTCTTCCTAAAATTCCTTTCAAAATTAGGCTAGGTAAGATTCATTAGTTGGTTACCCTATAGAGCACATAGATGGTTCGACTAAATAGTTACATATCTTAATAATTAATAAGAAACCACTCTTATCTTCACATTAGAGTATGTATCATGCATATTAAAATAATTTTATAGGTGTACTAACTATGCATCAGCTACATTACCTAAAATAGTTGGTGGAGGCAACTTTTTCAGCTCCTTAATAATATGATCAACCACATTAATAGGGTCATTTTGAAGTTCTTCCTCACCAAATTGCCTTTCTTATCTAATTGTAAGTTCTTCAGCTAGAACACCTTCTCTATTATTCAACCTTCATTCATGGGTGTCTAATTTACTTTGGAATGAATTCAATACAATCAAAATTACTTTCAAAACTACCTCTTAGTTAACATTGGGATTGTTTTCCTGATGGTTAGGGGATTCAACATTATTACCAACACTATTAAGAAATGGTTCCTCTCTTTTAGGAATATTGGTCATATGATATTAACCTCTTCCTCTACCAAGGTTAACATTTTGGTATTGGTAATTGAGTAATACCTAAAACATATATTCTCTTTGAGTATGATTATAAACATATAGTGATATACATTAATGTGGTTAGAATATAAGTCTTGGTATTAAGCTTCAGGTTTGAAGTGATTTTCATAATAACAAGTATGATGGTAGTTATAATATGATTAATTAATAGTAATTATTATTGGTATTTATATAAAATAAATTTTAGGGTTTAAATGACCATTATGGAAACAAATAATTTTGTATGTATTGATTTGCATTTTATGTAAACTATGAACCTATATGAAAAATTTGGTTTTCATGTAAAAGATATTGAATTTTGATAGTGAAATAAATGAATATTATTGTTGTTTATATGATAATTAAATAATTTGTATTTGTTTGTAAGTATTTACTTAAATTTAGTTAGTTGGTTTGTATTAGTTAGAAACATAAGATGAAGTGTTTGATAAATAGGGATTCACTTGTGTTATTCTATGTTGTGACATTTTTATGAGAAATATATTATTTGAATTTATCAATTTAAATATAGTTTAAATATGAGTAAATATAGTATTAATTATGCTAGGAAATTATGGAGATGGACTTATTTAGTTACTTATTTCCACTAATAGGTAGAATGAAGTTATTCAAATGAGTTGTGTGTGTGTGTGAAATTGACTGATCTTGAGACCTAAAAAAATTATATTAAAACTTTTGCCATAGTAATGTTTATGGTTTTAATATTTTCAATTCATCTATTTGATTTAGTTTAAATGTATTTAAAGATATCATGTTAGAACGTATTTCTTTATGATATGCTACATGTAATAGTTATCTTAAAACACATGGGTTTGTAGCTGACTTTTTAAATTTATGCACTATCACTATCTACCTATTTATGAAGGGAGGGACATTCCTTGTTGGGAGATTGTGTGGTGGATTAATGGTCTATGTTTTGTGTGTAAAAACACTTGGATAATCCTCTCCCTCCATTTATAGTAGTCAATTGATAGAGGCTTTACTCAAGATTATTTTTAGATATTAATGATTTTTTTGAGACTCGTATGTTCTATAGAAAATTGTATATTTGTAATCTAATTTTCAGTTATGTAATATTGTATAGTTTTACTATTACTATTAATAGTATAAAAATAATATTCATCTCTATATATTTGTACTTTTTGTACTATTTAAATCAATAATGGCTAATTTACTAACTTGGATAATTTCATACTTTATTATGTTGAACTTATGAAAGCAAATCAACACATGTTATGAATGGTCATTATCTAAATGAATCAAACACTTTAACTATTTTTTAATATCATAATTTAATTTAAATGATGCATTTAGTTAAGGATCATTAGTGATGAAGTAATTTTTCTATTGAGTTAAAAAATAAAAAATCTAGTTAACCCTGAGGGGTTGTCACAATGACATTCTTAATGTTGATAGAAATACATTACAAAATTTATTGGTATGAAAATTAATACCTTAGTTTTTTCCATACACATATAATTAAATGTTAATTATTATAGGCATACTTGTCCTCCAGCTTGGCACTTCATTTCATATTAATGACCCATAGTAATTTCACATCATGCCTGACTTCATGAAATTTTAAGTCAAAACTAAAATATTTTTTTTGATTACAAATTATTATTGCCTAAAATTTTAAATTGGGTGGTTAAAGTTTGCATTCTAAAGTGAGCCCTCTAGATTGGCTAATAAAGAGAGCAACAAACCATGGGCTTAATTGTCAAATAATTATACAATATAAATGTTTCAGGTAGTGAAATATATATGTGTTGTGGATAGAAAAAACCTAATGCATTAATTCAAAAAAAAATAAGTTTTGATAAAAAAATAAAAACCTCAATTCACACATGAATGAAGGCTTCCATCCACAACATAAAATGTTCTATAATTTTTCAACAATACTTATGGGAAATACTATTTGTAACTTAAAAAATATGAGTAACTTAGTAATAATAATTTTTAAACAACATTAATTAAATAAAACATGTGAATAAATCTTGTTTTAATCATGAAGCTATCGAAATTAGGTTTTCAATTTATAAAAAAATTAACGTGATCTCGAATGTTACCCTTTAGATCCAGAGTGAGATGGAGAAAGTATGACTGAAACTTCACCATTTATAGGAGTTTCTAGATCACTAGGATGATGCCCCTTGTGCTATCAGTTGGGAACCATCTGATCACACTCCTTTGAGACGTAGTGGTGGAGCCATGTGTTCTTAGTATTGAAGCCATAAGCCCCAGAGTTGGAAGAGTTCCTCTCATCACTCTCATTGGTAATCTCCTAGGTATGGGTCATCTCATCATGACAGTGGAAATAGAGGATGTTGGGCATCTCCCTAATAGGATAAGTTCCCACACCTAGTGCTTACCATTTCTCTACCATGGTAGAATTCTGAGTAACCACAAGAAACTCCTCAAGAACAACAAAATGATGGGTGGGAACCTCTTACCTTGGATGAGGATTCACTAGCTGATGAGGGGTAGGGATAGAATCCTCAGGACCCTCTACTACCTCTACCACATACTACCATGTTCATTGCTACTATTTAATTATTTTTTAGTTTATTCTTTATAGTTTTTTGGTTGTTAGTGCACACGTGTTAGACTTTCTAGCCATTATGGCTTTCTAGTTGCTTTTTCTACTTTCTCAGGGCTTATATAGCTTGATGTGATTTTGGGGTATGACTTTTCCACCCATATTTTTTGTATGACTACCTGTATTTTATTTTTTAATGTTTTTTAATATAATAAAGTGTGTTTTTCAATCAAACAATAAAAATAAAAATTTAGAAAAGGGTGTAGTTTGATACATCTAAGTTAACATTTACTATAATGGGAATGAAAGTATAAATTTTGATTAAAAAAACCAATAATGTGTACTCATATGTGAATTAAATCCATCAAAAATTCCATCTACATACTTTTAAATGTTCAATAACACATTTTAACATTTATAGGTTGTACAAAATAGCTAAATTCTCATCCCTATAATGTTGAAAAAAATATATGGTTATTCACTTACTTGGAGTATTGAAATTCACCATGTAAATAAGGATTCTATAATTTTTATCCACTATTATAGGGTGACTTTATATGTTCCTTGTAGTGAAGTTCCTTCACATCTTCCATCCACATACTAGTAATTGTGTAGTATTCAAACAATAACATTTATTGGTATGTGAATGAATGCCTTAATAACCTCTATGAACAGACCAATAAACATTGGATCATATGGGAAGACCCATTGTGGGTTCATTTACACAAGTAAATGTTTTATCTATTATCCCATGACATGTAGGGAAATAGAAATGTGACATAGATATAAAGCATGCAGTGACATGAATTCAAAAAACCTATAGGGATTCCATTAAAAAAACTAGTTGGAGTCATATGTGAATGAAAACATGTTGAATATGTGGGTTCATATGTGGGTAACATTTCATCCCTCCAACAAGTTTCTTTCAACATGGGCATAAAAGGCATGATAACAATAACATGCACATGAAAATAAAATGAACACAACTATGGGTTCATTTACAAGAAACATGCCTCTATATAATGTTTCACCATTACATTAAAATAATAGTAAATGTTTAGTCATATGTGAATTCATGCTAAAAAAAAACATTAACATAGAATACATAATAACAATAATTTTCATCCCTCATTTTCTCTACATAAATCGTCTATTAAATACTGCATGGTTCGAAAAATTCTAGGTAAGTTCCATGGACATTTGAGGGGAGGAGGTCCATTAAAAAGTAGGGAGAGAATTTTTTTGGTGTAAAATTAAATCACTCCTTTAACTTACCAGTAAATGTTTACTGAGATGATAAAAAAATATCACCAAAGAAATAACACCAAAAAAGGAAAGTATAAGGCACATAGCCAAAAATAGGAACATAAAAGGCACATTAACCATAACAATAATGTGAAAATATAAATAATCAATAATGTTTGTTGGTGGCACCTAGGGCAAAATTATCTTGACATAGTAATGGATAAAATCCTCTCTATCCATGTGGAAAATAGTGTTGGATTCCATATTAATGAGCCATGTGTCTTCTCTCACAAGTTGAAATTGATGAAAATGTGTCAGATATATAAAAAAAAAAAAGAGAATGTAAAACATATCAACAAAAACCATGTCAGTCTACATTTGAAATGTTTATAATTATGAATGAATAACATGTGAACTTGAATTCAAAAATTGTTTTGGTTGGATATAAAATAATTATCATTTATAGGTGTGTCAATGGAAAACTACATACTTCTAATCTACAACATGATTCTTTGAATATGTTAATGCTATTAGAATGTTGAAGTTTGATTGCAATTTTATTTGAATCTAACACTATGTGCAAATAAAACTCTCTCTCTCAAAAAAAAATGGCTTTTCTATAGTTTTGTTTGATTTATAGAAGATATTTTGAATTTTGTATTTTCAATTGTCTATTTTTGGTGAGACTTAGATGTGTATTTGAATTCAATTTTATAGGTGATGCCAATGAATGGAGGTTATTGGAGTCATATTTTAGAGCTAAATGATTGAATTTTGAATCTGGTAGGATGTAATAAAAATGAAGTGGACCAAATGTTTATTTTGTCTCATGTACCTTACAATCATAAAAAAAATTTAAATTTTAGTGACTCAAAATATTTATTGGGGTTAGTGTTTTTAAAATATTTAGACCTTTAAAATATTAGTAAATGATGTAAATATTAATATTCTTAATAAGATGTACATATTTTTTTTAATTGTAGTGTAAATCTATTTTGGATATGTACCTTTAATTTTATATAAAGGTTCCTATTCTTAAAATTATTTATTCAAAGGATCCAAAAGATCTTTATAATATGTTTAAGTAACTTTTACAAAATTATACAAACAATAGTACATAACTAAATAAATCTTAGTATATTATAAATATGGAAAGGGGTCATAACTATTAGACCTTATCCAATGATTGGTTCCCTTCTCTTACAACCATAGGTGTGAAACAAGGTTGTCCATTTTCACCTACTCTTTTTGGGATCTATATTTATGAATTATAATCATTTGTATCCATAAATTTGGATGATATGAGTGGTTATAGCCTCTTTGAAATTTAAGTCATTATTTGATTATTTGTATACTATTACTTTTAGACTCAATTACATGTCTTCAAAATTAGCTTGATACATTGAGAATTTTTTGTGATAAGAATGGCCTTGATGTAAATTTCACAAATTTAAAAATCATGGCATTGAATGTAACCAATAAATTAACATCTACAATAAATTTTACATACAAAGTAAAATCAGTCAAGGTGGTTCACTCTTATACCTACTTGGGTGCGGTTTTATCTAGACCATATTTTAGCCTTTTACCTAGAATAGAAACAAGAGTTAACAAAGGATATGAAACATTGACATCCTTACAAAAAAAATATTTTTAGTGCCAATTTCAAGATATCCAATCAAAGATTTAACTTTTACATACATTCGTTAGTCTCACATTGTTGTATGGATATGAGGTTTGGGGTCCATAGTTGAGACAAAATGATTTCAAATATCTATAAATATTTTTCATCTCCATGTTATCAAATAACATTCAAGCCAAAATAATGGTTCCTCACTCTATTATTCTTGCAATGTTTGGGGTATGTCCACTCTTTATCTCTTTAATTTTATAGGCTATCATTATATTACATAGGTTTTGATGCATGATAGATTATATCTCTAGTTAAAATATGTATCCATACTTGACACTGCAATGTTATATTTATCTTTCCAAACAAGGTTACAAATCTTGTTGGTTTGCAAGAGTTATAGATCTCTAAATGTTGGATATTAATATAGAAAGACTAGTTCCTTTGGGTATTCTATTAACACTTCTCATCTCACTAAAAATGAATTCAATAGAGGTATTTATGAAGAGATCAATAAATCATACTTTAAAGTTACATATCTTAGTCCCAAAGAGCCTTTGAAATTAAAACTTCTCTAGTATTTTCAATTTTATTCCGGTAGAAACCAAAACTTATTCATTATTTTCAATTTTGTTCCTACTTAGATTCCTAGGCACATGAATAAGATGTTGTCATCATGTTTAAGGATCCTTTTAGCTCAATATTATATTTAATCTCATCAACTCTGAATGGATTCTGAGCATAGTCTCCCACATGATAAGTATATATGCCAATTATGTGTTATAGATCCTAATTTGAAGAACATTTTATATTCAAGTGCCCTATCTACTATGAGATTCATGGAAGATACTATTGTGTTTTTAGATATTCCCATGGATCCTTGAGATGCTTCATTTTATATGAGGGCTAGAAATATTTAGCGTTGTTTATTCATGAGACACTCTAGATTTGATAAAGAACACTCAAATTGATGTCTTCACACATAGAGAATTTAAGGATTATCAATTATTACTTGTAAGTAACATATTTAAGGAACCTCAATAGACCACATGTCCAGACCACTTGGTCCATATATGTAAGGTAAAATAGATTTCACTTATTTGAAGATGCAGGGCCCTAAAATATTAGAGTTGTTGTTTATCATTAATTGTTATTCCTCTTTATATATATTTTGGAGATGTTTTTATCAATCTTTTAATCGATTGGATTCATGTAATATGTTCTTTAGTCCCATTGACCATTCTTGGCCTCTTTTGGACACTAATATATAAACTAAATTAAATTAATTATAGGCACATATTAATTGACGCTATGGGTTGGTATAATTACCCCTCTTTCCATTGAAAGAGATGACTTATGTATTCCATATATGTAAAACAAAACTAGGATCTAAAGTGAACTCAATGATGAAATTAGAGCTTATATTAACCTCTCTCCATATATCAATACTTTGTTTTTATAGAAGTGCATCTATAAGTTTAAAAATTTTAAAATTAAATATTTATTTATTATGTGATATGGTATACAAATAGGTATTTGAAAGTTTTATTTTATAAAAAATTTGTCAAATTTTATACAATATGTATATTTATAGATAGGCATCAAAATTTTATCAAGCTCATATAATGAGTTCGAGTTCATTCAAATAAACAATATACATGTTGAGACCAACTGCCCTAAAGCTAAGTACTATATTGCATGTAGTGATTTGTTCTCATGCACACAAAACCTTAAAATGGGTTTTTAAACCCCACTGTTTAGAAATTTTAAAATAGAAGAAAAAAATAATTATGATGACAATTATAATAATTATTTAGGAGATAATTTCGATGATAGGAGGGTCAACCATTAGATTTGGTTCTGGTGGCAAGCAAGTTTCTGTGATAAGGCAACAAGAAACTTTAGGACTCGTGACAAATGGAGAAGATTTTCCAAACTGTCAAATTAATCTTTTAGAGACATTCAATTTGTACACTTGAATTTTCTAGTAATATTATAGTAGGTTAATACTTGTGTTCATAAACACTAGAGGTTAAAAAATCCTTACTCAATTTTCAAAAAAATACACCACTTCTTGTGTCAATTTGATGGATAGATTGAAAATTGTAAAGAAAAGATTATGTTTTTTGGACTATATTAGACCATAAAAATATTGAGCAACCCTTATATTTTTTAGATCCCTCAAGGATGTATACTATCAAAAAAATTATAAAATAATTATAGTAATTCATCAACAAAGAAAATTAGTGCAATGCAATGTGTCATTATCATGAATTTCAGTCCTACAATGAATCCTTTAATAATTACTTACTTTTTTAAAATTCCTATAAATATTTAATAGATTCCTTTTAACAATAATGAATTCTTTTCAAGTGATAAATTTTCCTTAAAATTATATTTATATGCCTAAACGAACTAATATGTAGGGTATTTATAGATAAATTGAATTCAAATTAGGAGCGTATTGGCATGCAAATTGACATCAAATATTCAAACAACAAAAAAATTGGACCATAAAAATAG
>JARHVA010008048.1:155000-177500 GCA_037957365.1 Torreya grandis | reverse complement strand
ATATGAACATTTAATTGAACAAGAGAAGTTTATTCCCAAATAATTAATTTTACACAACCTACTAAGGTTAATCATTTTTTAAAGGGTAAGAAGTAGGTAGTCTCTTTCCCTAGGTGGCCCATACTTAAGAGACTATTGTACTAAAGATACACAGTGGATTCCATAGAATCTTTATCTACACCTACTTGGTCCACATCGTTGTTAAGAGAAAATAAACATGTTACAATTAAAACTTCACTAAATAAACCATAGAGAAATAAATGATGGGTGCCAACAAATGACCATTCCTTATGTTATATCTTCATATGATACATATGCAAAGTACAACATATTATATAGTTCTAGATATGACACCTATACATACTCCTTGGCAATATCACTAGTTTGATGCACCATATTCAAAGTTTGGGGATACATGTGAGCATCCCTTAGATGGGATTATAAATGAGACCTTTTTCCTTTCCAAAAATTCCAAAAATTCAAAAAAAAAAAATATTAAATAAAATATAGAAACATTAAAATAATATAAAAAATACAAAAATATTCAACATTCACATGTTTAATTGTCCCTTGACATCTATGTTGTTTGATTTATTGATAGTAGGTATTATATCATTTATCTTCTATACACATATATGTTTCATGCATACTTGAGTGTGATATAGGCATACCCTAGATCCATGATACTTCTACATACATATTTTATACATTTCCTTTTCCCACATGATATACTATATTGGGGGCATATGCTTATATGATCACAATTGATACAAGTTACATTACTTTATGATCATTTATATATTATCATGTTGAGATTATATACTAACTCTTAAATATGACTATGTTCATGCTTACATCTCTCACAATGTACTTGATATGCTATGTTACATAATTTTTTTACTAACACATACATCTAGGGACTAATATTATTTCCTTGTGTTGGTTGCTTATATTTTATTTATTCACACTGTTACTTCCTAGAGTGTTCTTTTCTTGATTTATATATTATTTCTTGTGGAACATTTGAGTATGTTCCTTATTTGTTGGATTTATAGACACTATATTTTGTTTTCTATATTGATATTTAAATATGGCATTTCTTTGAGTGTGTAGCATTTGAATATGCCCCTTGTTTGTAATCTCCTTAGAAGACCCCTTTTGTGTCACACTGAGTGATTTTATGTGTGCACTTGATTGTTTGTTTCTAAATGTTTTTGTGATTTATATCATGAATCTTATGTATTTTCGAGATGACATATTATAAGCTTCATTGATATATCTACTTATACATGCTATGTCTATAGGCTACATTATTCATACACATTATATAGTTATCTTATCCTTTTGAGATAAGATAAATACCAAATTTCCTCACCTCAAAAGGGTGGGAATATCACTAGGGGAATATCATAGAGACATGACCTCTAAAATTATACAACTCCTAGAATTTCCATAATTTCATTACAGTTTACATGGTTTAAATATACATTTAGGTCAGATTCATATACATTGCACTATTTTTTACAAATTTGTGTAGAGTTTCTCATATTTGTGACATATATTATTCAAATATATAGATTAAAGGTTACATTTTGATAGATAATTCAGCATGAGACACATTAGATGTGCATATGGCATCCAAGTGTACCAAAAAAACCAAATACATATTCTAACTTATTTATGAAGAATCACCATTTTCACCAGGAAACATAATTTTGAGCCTTTTTTATCTGCATGAATTTCACTTTAGTATTTTGGTTGAGATTTAACAACCTAAATAGACTTACACTAATTCTATTTTATAGCTTGAGTTGGTTATACCACTTAGATTAGATTTTATTGTAGTCACTTGAGTTTTACAATGTAGATTTAGTGATCTCAATGGTCATGTCATAACTCAAATTCACACTAGATTTGGGGAATAATTATTTAAAATATCCATCTTTAAATATCCAAGGTTTGATTTTGAACCTCTCTCAACTCTAATGATTCATAATTAATAATATTTACCAAATCAATATACCAAAGGAAAACATGGTTTCATCAAAACATGTGACTCCTTCCTTGATCTCATTATTTTCAATGATTTCAATTCTGTAAAATTTCATATTATATAAACTTATTTATACTATAACATTCTCTTGTTTATAGGTCATTCACCAATAAAACACTGAAAGTGGGCTCAGGTAAAGGTGTGTTATAAACACCTAACTACACATTTCTTTCCTTTAACCTAGTGATTTCATATTTATACATTACTAAATTAAAGTAGGGGAAAATGTATATATTTAAACTTTATTTATATAGCATCTTAGTCTTGTATACTTAAAAAATACTTATATGAGTTCTACCCTTCAGTTTTGGACCTTCTTGCTATTGAAAGGATCACATTCACCATCTCATTGTACCCAATTTATTATCTTATGGTATGAGACTATCATTTTTGATAACCTAAATCTCTTGTGCTATAAAGAAATCTTAAAACTTGATATATATCCTTTTTTTAAAATTTTAAATCATCAATATCTTCCTATCATTTTTGATACTTGTATCCCACATAAGGACACTTGCATTGACACAAGTGTCCAGATTATTATCAAGTATCATTTTCCCAAAATTCATCTAATTTAAAAATATTTCAAATCCTATGTGTTGGCCTATTTATATTATTAAACCTACTATGAGATATTTTTAAAAGGTGTGGTATAAATACAAGCCTAGTCATTATTAATCTAGTAAAATCCAAGTGAGCACATATTCAAATTCAATCAATAAATCACCCAACTGTGTTCTATTACCCTATTCTTCCCTATTTTTATATCACTCGTAGGAAAAATCATATAATAGGTCTAAATAATTCAAATAAATACCCATGAGGAATTATTTTAAAGTTATAAGATAGATCATTTCATTCCTTTACATATACTATATTTCACCATTGTGCACACAGAAGCCAACACCTAATGGATAACTACATAATTCTAGGTCCTTACTTGGATTATTGTCTATGTAGGAAATGTTCATTTATATAGAGATATTTGAGGTCAACATGACACTATGATCCCACTAACACCAGTTTTGACAAAGTATAAATACCTAAGTTGAATATCTAAGGTTTGATCCATACACATTCATTGACATCTTATGCCATGAATAGAAGACATTAACAGAAAGGTGATAGAAAACTTATAATGATCTAAATGGTTGATTTGAAATTAAATTAATATTCCATACATAATATTTTCATCAATATCAAGACAAAATCATTAATGCAAGTGTCCATAGGGTGATGGAAGTGTTTAGGCTTCCAAAAATAATATTTCTAGAATCTAACGACATGATCCTAACATTGTCCATACCTATTTCCACCTCTGCATTTCTTAGATACACATATGCATTTTTAGATAATCTAATTATTATATCTTCTTCATTTTTATGAAATCAAACTATTGATTTAAGTGTACTTTATATATTTATCATAACTTATCACTTTAATTTAGAATATTCATTTATGTGATCTTTCAATTAATTGGCCTTATCTAAAATAATTCTACTAATAATTTTTTATAGGTTGTTATACCCTTTAAACCCTAACACCTAATTACAAAACAAGGTTAAACACATACATATAAAAGTAAATAAGACATGGCATGTGCACAAAATTTTGTCCTTGAAGCTCCTAAATAAAAATTCAATTACTTATAAATCCTACAAAGAAAAAATTATTATTTTACACATAGACGGGTGAGTGCCAACAATAAAATTTTTGATAAAATCTCTAAAAAATTAAAAAAAATAAAACATGATATACCCACTCTGACTGAAGGTCTGTATAATTTCCATGTGAGACCACGTGACTCTAAAATTTTTATTAATCCTACATGCATTTTGGCGTATAATTTTTAGTGACAAAAATCAAGACAAAACAAACTTTTAAGTAATACTATAAATGAAGATAAACACAATCCTAAGTACAATTATGAATGAATAATTTGGAAAATCAATATGAGGTGGAGTTAGAAAACCTGATTAGATATGGGCCTCCACATTAGATTAAAATATGAATCCCTACAAATTGGACTTAAGCACCATGTCAATCATATGAATCTAAATATATCTTGTTAAATATGGTAATACACATGCCCCAAAATGCGTATCTAAATATGATGAATAGATTGTATGGCCTCCTTTTGATATTTAGGATGAGCTTGTCAAACACATATCTCAAAATAAAAATAGATTACACATATCATGTGTAAGATAAGATATAAACCCAATAATGTATAATATCTAAATATGTAACATTGGACTCATGCATGTTATATATAATTTTACCCACAATGGCTTATGATACAATCAATATAAGTGTAACAAAAACATTTCATACATGGGAAAACTATAAGCAATTTAAGATTTAAAAAGATGCCCTATGTGGGTGTAAGATGTAAGTAATGTTGTATTGGTACCCTAATTAGGATATAATAATGTAAATCATAATTATGTTTTGTTAATTTTAATATAATTATAATAGGATTCATAGCAACATAGGCAAGTGATAAAAGAATTATTTATCTATAAACTGGGTGGGTACTCCACACTAAGATTCACCAACACATATCATAGCTCCTAGCTTAAAAAATGATTGATTGATTATTATTCTAGAGTACTTGAAAATATAAAAAAAATATAAACAAATTATGGAAATGGAATATACATCCAACTAAACATAATAAATAAACATGAACTAGGAAAAAACATAATATGATCACAAGAGAACTTGGAGAAACCTGATGTGGGAAAATTCTATTGGGTGAGGAAAATTTCACTTCCTTTACACTATGTAATTCAATAATTTTACAAGTAACCTCCAAACATGGCCTTCATAGACATGTTTCACTGTTACACTATTATAATCTTATGCACAAGATTTCTTTGCACTTCTTAGGCACTCCACATTGATCCACCACAACTTGAATAACCATTTAATCGCTAGGAAATAATGAGATAACATGAAAAAAGACTCAAACTATAAATTTCAAAGAAAATTTAGCTTCAAGTCTTCACACTAAACTTTTTTATGACCTCTACCTTCCATAGTGGCTATGTTTATTCACTTCCACCTTAGAACTTGAAAAATAATACAAAAAAATTGTCACTAAGTAGTGGAAATGTTTGAAACTATTCCCATTCATGTGTTTTGGTTGGTGGAAAAACCTTCACTTCATGTAGACTAAATATTTTGAAACCCCCAAGGTGGTTACACAACCTCCACTTATAAATTATGGTGGTTACACAACTGGCACCTATAAATATTGATAATTTCATCATCATTGATAAAACCTCAGTTTTAAAGGCTAAAATCAATGGACTTCATCAATGCAATAATGTTTAGACCATTCCAACACTAATTATACCAATGAAACTTAATTGAAAATTTCACTTTAATATAACATATCACCTTAAATCACACCAACAGATATTGAAAATAATTAGGACAAGAAACATGCCACATATGTGACCCAACATGGAGCAAACATTTTAAATATTATAAGCATGTTAATCACCTATGAGATAGGAGATAATGATGTCACATCAAGCACATACTAATCATATAAGACACTTATGGCACATAAAAAACTTTAACAATCATGTTAAACACACTAAAGGCTCATCAAACACTAGGTGATCACACCAATTGCACTAAAGACACATTATACATGATGAAAACAAGTAAACTTGATGATCAAATATGAAGTAGACACTTTAAACATGAATTCTATAGAAAGCATATCAAACACTATGAAGGTGAATTAAGTAAGAACATAGATAGAATATATTTCAAAGATATAGATATACATATCAAAAAATTGAAATAATTTCCATAATATGAATACATGTGTATCAAAACACTAAGAATATATCAACACATCCAACATATAAGATACACAAGAGTACACATAATTGACATAAAGTATAAGATCTATGTAATAACCCCACATTTTTTTATATACCAAGATAAAAACTATGATATAAATTTTAAACAAGAGTTTAACATATACAAATTTAATGAGATCCAAAACTGTGTTATAGCCAACAAAAGAACTAGACCAAGTGCCTAATTCATCAATGACATCAATAAGAAGCATTTTACCTACTTATTATTTAGATAGAAGTGGGTGAGTTTAGTCACACCCATGAACTCCTATCTACATACTTGATTATGGCCTTCATAATAGAGCCATCACTAACTTATGCCCTTACCTAAATATCTAAATAGGTTATAAAATAGCCAGTTTCTCACGGGATAATTCAACAAAAGATCAACTAATGAAAGTATAGAGATAATATATTCAATATAATATTCATCATACTAAGCTTGCTTAACCAAGATCTATAAATTCAAAAATAACAAGTGAAGATCAAATAAAATGGACTATTTCCAAAAGCAATGCAAAGCCTTGGAACATTTTCTAAATTCATAAATAAGTAGAGGATGAAGTTGGGTATGAAATGCCTAAGTTAAATGTCTAAGCTTCATGACATGTTTCAAAAACCATGTTTATTTTCCATTTTGGAACATCTTACCAATCTACAAGGTAGGGTTACAATCACATGTCAAGGCATACCTACCTAAGGATCTTACATGATTTAGAACATTGGCTCAAGGGTATCTTTTCATTTCCAATCATTACCATTATGAGTGCCATATGAGTCCAATGGACTCAATACTTTTTAATAGTTCCAAGAACTAAATACACTTATACTAAGTTTACTTTTAAATTCATTGTTAAGAGAATTAAACCTTTTTCATATTAGTTTCGTGACCTTAGCCTATGAATAATATTATTATTTAAAACTTTAGATTAGAACTTTAATTTTTAATATAATAATATAGTTTAACTTGTTAATATTCTAATGATAAATTCCAAATATGAAGCAAATGATCCTCTATCATAATATGCCTTGATTTTGAATTACCATTTAATTTTAAAATAATTTAAGTACTTAAATTATTTTCCAAGTTACTTTCATCACATGCATAATATTTACATAACCTTTTTGTATTTTAATTTTAAGAGATTTTAAGAAGTTATCCCAAAACAATCCATTGCACTTCAACAATGATTTATTAGTTTCCAATTGGAATGATTATCTTATAATAATCTTTAGAAGATTTATATAACTTTAATATTTATGTAATTATTCTAGTTTAAGCCTTTTTAGTGATTCTAACAACAATTACAACCTTCATGTATAAGTTTTATGATGGTTATAACTCTTTAAGTCACCATATCATAATCACAAAGATTTCATCTTATTAATTCATATAGGTTTGTTGACTTAAGATCTTCCTTAGAAGTTTCAAAAAAATTTATTAATTAGTCCATCTCCTCAATGGATATTTGAATAGATAACAGTCATTGAAAAGTCTTTATAGACTTAAGGTTACAGGTTATATCATAGCGATTTATTATAATGACCAGCACAAATTATCTTTCTTGATTAATAACATTACCTGATTTCAATAAGTATAATGATAGTTCCATATGAATTACTCAAGGTAAACATGTCTTTCTAATTTACACTTGAGATTCAATTTAAAACATACAAATATTACTTTCCAATCCTCATATGCTTATTAGCATCGAAAGACTCATGTAATATAAGAAGTAACTCTTATAAACTATCTTCAAAAATAACTTTTTACAATCCTAAATATCCAATTAGTTCAGTTCCATGAACTCAATAATAATCAAGTTTAAATAAATCTATTAGTACATATCCATATTATAAAATAACTAAATAACTAGTAAAACTTCATAATTTCAAGGGATCGACCTTCTAGGTTTAAACATTAAGCTTTAGAAGTTTCATTATAAATCTACTTATTCCAATAATAAGAGACTAGTTGTACATATAATTTAAAACCATATATCTAATGTTCATAATATCAAATACTTCAATGAACTTGTAGAATTCCATACACATATAATAATATAAAGAATAATTTGATATTCTAAATATTATTTTAATCATAACCATAGATCATTATTGCATGTTTTATCTGAATAGGAAAGATAAAAATAACATTAAATTATACCATCTTACAACTATAATGAATGAAATTAGTTACACAAAAAAATTAATTCATCTACATCTAACTGTCAAAACTTAAAGACAAAGAAGAATTGTATCGATGATATTTTTCATGCAATCCAAAAAATCTAAACCCACGTCATCAATTCTAATAAGACAAACAATAAATGACCCTAGACCACCCCAACCATTAGTTGGATATAGATTAGGGTAGTAGAGATATGGTTGAGAAAGTATGATTAGATCACATTAATCTTGACACAATAGACAATTGAGTAACCAAAATAAAATATCCACACATTCCTATTCCATCTCACCAAGATCCACTAATTTGGCACATGATTACATCCACCACTCATTCCTTTGAGTTTTTTGATTTATGAGCCATATTCTATTCAAAGAATATAATAAGGCCTATAAACATATGTCATGTAATTATATTGCATGCATCATCAAATACCATTCAATAGATATTAATTATTTGAAATAAAATCTCTCAAAAATAAGATAAAAACTTCAACCAACCAAAAATTATAACTTCTTACCCAACGTAAAGCTATGGGTCAAAGTTTGAATGAAATAGACTTCACCAGAATTGGAAGAAGATTCAATCATTATTAAACAACTACAATGATATAAATGAATTCATAATAATAAAATCAAACAACTAATCACAATTTCCAAGTTTAAGTTAACTAATAATGACTTTGAGTAAAATCCAACATTATGACCAGAATCACACTAATAATCCAAACAAGAATTAATAAACCCGAGTCAACTCATAATGGCTAAATTATGAAATAGAAGTATGCTAACATAATCATACAACCAAATAATAATAAAATATCCTTTTTCCAAAACTGTAATGATAATTTTGAAATGCCTAGAGGCTCAAAAATGTCATTGAACCCATTCATGGTCATGGTTTTATAATGCACAACATGGTTTGATAATAACCAAACAACATTACCCAAAAACCTGAACGACCCAACTAGGGTTTCAAAACTTCATAATCAATTTACAAACTAAAACAAAGTCAAATCTTTCAAAATTGTCACCTTTTTAAAATGGCATAATTAAATAATAATAACAACAATAATAATAATGAAAATATCAAAATGTATGCACATTTTAAAGCCACAACACACCATGGCTAAGACATATAATCGAACCATACAATACAATACAAAAACTTAAAGCCACTCAAACATGTTAGGGTTCTATCTATAAACAATATTTTTTAGGCCAACATATAAATGCCTATGTTTATGGTTATAAACAAAACCAATTCAAACCACTAAAATAACTAAAAGAATGTAACCAAAAATTTAATACATAACTTACTTGGAGTCTTTCAATCAACCACAAAAGAGAGCTTCCCTTATTTCACAAGCTTCCAAGTTGCTACCAAATATGAACACAAAAGCACACATGAAATCCACATACTTCAACCAAAAACTAGATGAACCATATAGCCAAATTAAACCCTATAAAATTTTTAATAAACCCTCACATGGAAGACAAGATACATGATAAACTATAGTTTGATCCCCATAAAAAATCACACAACTAACTGCATGTTCATATCCCTTGTTCACCATGCCCAATATTTTGTTAGAGTCTACCCCAAGCACAAGGCTTCTCAAACAATAAAAAAATGACAAAAAAAACCGAAAAACCATTTTGTAAGTGTCTCAACCTAATGGAATTGTGTGATGAGGTAATGTCGTGGCCCTATAGTCAAATGTAAACAAAACAACTACCACTAGTGCAAAATCCCAAGGTGGGTCATGTCCCCAAAAATACCTTACCATAAATCTAAGACATGACTTGGTTATAATAAATAATGAATGCCATAAGACTTTATAACCACAATGAAGCCATTCATAAAGCCATAGACCAGATAAAACATGTTATTGAATGCCTTCAATCATAAAGGTTGATATAGTTCATCGAAAGAAGCATGACCAAGATAAGTATTCAAGGTACTAAATATATAAACACATATCAAATTTGATTATGAATACAAGATCATTCAGTGACCAATGAAATGTCGAAGTTGACAAGTCATTAATCTAGATGGTATTATATATCTAATAATTATCGTAAGACTAACATAAATCAGTAAAGTTAACAAGCTTAAAATTTAAAAACATCTAGTAAAGTAGTGATTATATAAAAGTCAAAATTGATTGAAATCAATCAATAAATAAATTGAACTTAAAATGATAAAAACTCAACACTTTAATCAAGTAAACAAAATGAATCAAGTAATATTACTATCAGTCTAAGTTTACTAATAGAATTTACTATTTTAGTTTTATCCATGTTACTTCTCCACATTTTTTCATTTCTCAAGTTTGAACCCAACCTAGGTCAAGTACCTATGCTTATAGTTAAAGAATAGACCATCAAGAGTATATAGACATCTAAAAATAATAAATGTACTATCAACATTTTAATAATACATATGAATTGAATAGTAAATCCGTAACCCATTAAGCATAAATATCCAATGCTATAATAAAAATATATATCAATAACTATCTCAATAATAAATATAGTGGATCAACATAGATCTTAGAATTGTATCATAAAAGTAAACCAAACAAATATGTCTCGAATAGGCTGCAACTAAACTATATTAGAAAATGAAATAAATGTAGATCAAAGAGGATCATGACATCCTCCCTAACTTTGAAAAGAGTCATCTCAGTGATCAAAGTAGCCAAGGATAATATTTATCGAAAAGAATCTCATATTCCCAAGTATCATTTCTTTTTGATAAAAGATCTCATTGAATAAACACTTGGAAAATATCATTATTTTTCAATTTAATGTTGTGATGGTGTAAGATCTTCACTGGATCTAACTACATCTTTTCCTCTTCCAAAACCTAAATATGAGTCCAATACAAAACATGAGATAGATCAGGAATATACTTTGTCAATAAAGCAACATGAAATACCTTGTGAATCAAAGATAAATAAGGATGAAGGTCTAGTCAATAAGTAAAAATACTAATTATCCAAAATTTCAAAGGGCCTTTAAAAATCATGGAACTGATTTAGAAGACTTTCTAAATTTAATTTAACTTTTATGTAGTCCACCATACTAGAAACCTTATCTCCTACATGGAATTCACGTGGTGAAATTTTTAAATAAATATAACTCTTTTTCCTATCAAATGTAGTCTTTAAATTTTGAGTTATCATTTCCATTTGCATATCATACACCTAAAAAACATTAAGACTAACAATAGTCCTATTTTCTAAACTTTCCTAGCCAAGTGGAGTTTTACACTTGTGTCGATATAAATATTTCAAAGGAGTCATTTTAATCATATGATGGTAAATGTTATTATAATCATAATTAACTAAGTGTAAATAATCCTCCCATTTACCTTGTTAATCCATCACATGCATTATTAA
This sequence comes from Torreya grandis, assembly GCA_037957365.1. Taxonomy (NCBI): domain Eukaryota; kingdom Viridiplantae; phylum Streptophyta; class Pinopsida; order Cupressales; family Taxaceae; genus Torreya; species Torreya grandis. The sequence continues at coordinate 165,972 of JARHVA010008048.1, read as the reverse complement.
TATATATTACATAACTTTATTTGATCTTTCCGTCTGACCATCTATTTCTAATTGATTAGATGATTTAAAATTCAACCTTGTAACAAAAGTGGCAGTCATAGTTTTCCAAAACCTTGAATTAAAAAGTTTACTTTTATGCCAATAATATCTTTAAGAATTCCATGCATCTGTACTATTTCTTTCACAAATCATGAAGCAAACATAGATGCATCATTAATTAACTTTCCAAAAAAGAATTGACCAACTTTAGTAAATTTATCTATCACAACCATAATAGTATCATGTTTTCTTCTAAATTTTGGAAAACTAGCTATGAAATCCAAATGAATCACCACCCACTTACCTCGTGATACATCATGAGGGTAAAATAGTCCTGATGGATGGAAATGTTCAGCTTTCACATGCTAACATTCTAAATATCTTTCCACAAAGTCAATAACTTCATGGTTTATTCTAGGCCAATAATATAACCTTTTCAGCTTGTGTGTCATATTCATGAAACTTAGATGAGAAAAATGAGGTGCTACACAAACTTATTTTAGTAAAATGTTCCTTAAGTTACCAGACTCAGGTACATAAATTCTTTTTTTATGTTTGATTATGTTAGAGTAAAGCATATAAGATTGATTTGGGAGTTGTTTGCTTATTGTTGGAGATTCTATTCTATTTTGTGCATGTATTTGTTAAGTGCACAATAATAATAGAGACTCCTAATTTATAGGTTATTTATGCAACAATAATTTGTTACATGAAATAATCTACCTTGCCTCTTTAATAGGCACTCCTATGCATTTTTGACTTGGTCAGTTGTGGAAACCCACATGGATGATGTGAATATATTAATAGAGACTTTATTTTGCATAATTGTAATTGTGGTAATGGTGTGTAGGAGTGATTATATGGTTAAAGGAGTGCATATATCACTCCATCATGATATTAGAGAAACCCCTTTATAGTTATTACTCAATTTGAATTTATTTTATTTCTTACCATGCTCGAAGACAAGACTTGTATATATTATGCTAGTATGATTTATAATATCTATGTGTGTTGAATCATCACTGCTAAGAGAGTTTTTGATCATTCCAACCTAGATGCCACACCATCTATATTATGAAGCTTGTCTTTGACCTATTCAGGTGAAGGCAAAAGGAAGACAAGTAATGAGGCACCAAGATTTTGTCCTTCATATACAACTATAGATTCCTTTACCCCTCTCAAATTGGCATTCATATCAACATTTTATACATTGAAGTGTTGGATATATGCATGGTTTTGCATTGGATATGTTATTAATGTCTCACTTCTACCACCTATGCAGCCTCTAACAGTGACCCTCTACACATTTATCTTGATCAATCTAACTTGTTGGGACTATATTCATCCAAATTCATAGCAAATTATACTTCATTTCCTTTGTGAATCTCATTGTACATCTAGGTTATGTTTATGTAGAGGGTTGTTGATTGCATTATTGACTTCATTACATGGTTTGGTAATAAATTTCACTCATTACTATGTTAAATGCATCAATCCAGCTTCACCTTTGGTGTTTTCACTAAATAGATAGATATAAGACTCCATTTTTCACATTGTGCATCAAAATGCATTGAGGATGTGTCATAAAACATCATTTTTTGGTTCAAATCTCCATGTATATAATGTTAGTGGTCTATGATTTTGATAGTCAACATTACCTTACTTCATCCACAAACCTCACTCAAAAGGTGATTTTTTGATTTTATTATTTGGTATTAATAAATTTTTAATTTACATTGGATATCACTCACCTCCTCATTGGACAAACTAGAATTCATTAAACCACTTTATCATTGTTCAGTGAGTAGTTCAGTGGATAAAAACATCACAGTAGGTTTTTTTTCTACTAATACAGATAGCTTAGCCAAGATGACACTAAGCCCACCACTTCATTGAATTAGAATTCACATTGTATCCATTTATGTTTGCATTGGTGATAACACACCATTTTACATGACTTCAAAAGTGAGCTTGACTCTTTTTGCAAACTACTCTGAGCTCACCTACTATTTTAAAAATTGAAGAACGTGAATTTTTGGAAAAAGGTATGCTTTTTTATATAAGGTCATGTTTAAAATTATTTTAAAAAGTGGTGTTAAAAATTATAATGGTGAAAATTATTTAAAATGGGGATTATATTTTTTAATTGATGGGATTTTTTCAAAGGGGGTAAAATTATTTAATAGTAATGGAACAAATTATATTGGGGCCATGTTTTTACCATTGGCACATTATTGACTTAAAAACAAGGTATATATTTTTACATAATGGATTTATTTATTTATTTTGTAAAGTGGGATATTCCAAAGGAGAGTCTCCTTAGTTTTATTTGTAACTCTTTGATCTCATTTGTCAAATATTGGAGGGTGAGGTTTGGTCTCATAGGTGGTCAAACCCCCTCTAAAAAATACTCATTTATTTTTGTGTGATTTATACACAAGACATATATTTGGTAGAGTTAGATGTCCTCTTTTAGTGTGTTTTTCCCTCTTCAGTGCCACTTGTTGTACTCGTGGACACATTTTTAGTATATCCCAACATCCTTTCATTCTCAATAAGGTTTTTGCACCACTTTATTTTTTCACTGCACACTACTCTTATTTTTATAATTGATGCTTCTAAGCCTATCATTGTTTCACTCTATATATCCCATGATAACTCCACATCAAACATGCCTAATTTTTTTTTATAATCATATAATTTTTTTGCTCTCAAATAATTTGGTCCATAGGTCACACTACTAGGCTTGTGGACATTGAGAAGCATCTATAGGGTATTACTACCTGTATCTACCCTATTATGTAGATTTTTTGCCATTTTGTTTATTATTTAATAGGTTTTTTATTTTGACAGTAAAATTTTGATGACAAAACTCCTATTTTTGTATGTTTCCCTCTTCATGAGGATGTTGAGCACAATGAGTTTTATTCCACCTTTCACTTAGGCTTGAGCAACATGAGATTATAGTTGTTAGACGTGATCATCATAGCAAACATCTTTCACCATTTGTATTCATTTGGGATGGATTTTAGATCCTTGTAGTGGAATCAATATTTTTTGAAAAGATTTTACTAGTATGGTTCCTCCATTTTTTAGCTTCCTTGTTAACACATTGCTCCCTTATTTTAAGAGCAACTCTCTTGTTATTGATGACATCTTCTATATATTAACTCATTCTATAGTTTATTTCATCATCTATGATTTAGTTATTTATTTTAAGATTTTTTTTTATACTCACATTGGATTATAAAATTCCATGGGGGGGGTGGGGGTGGGGGGGCGGGGGGGGGTTTGTTGATTTATCCTTGTCTACCTTCATGTGTATAAGTTCCTATTTGACTTGGTGGTTATAGTGACTCAACATATATGTATTATGGTAATATGGATTGGTTACCATAGGGACACTTTGTATTTAAATATGATATTGTACATGGGTACCTATTTAGGTATAGTTGTTAGGACCTATTTAGTCTCTATGCTTTCTCTTTTTTCACTTTCTATTTTATGCTTAAGGGAGGCTACTAGAGTAAAGTGTATAAGTCGATTTGGGATTTATTTATTTATTGTTGGAGATGTTACTATATTTTGTGCATGTATTTTTTTAGTTCACAATAATAATAGATACTCATATTTTATAAGTTATTTATGCAAAAGTAATTTGTTGCATGAAAAAACCTACCTTTCTTATTTAATAGGCACTCTATGTATTTTTGACTTGGTCAATTTTGGAGACCCACACATATGATGTGAATAAATTTATAGAGACTTTATTATGCATATTTTTATATGTTGTGCAATGTCTATGTTTTTAAAACTATGATAATGGTGTGTGAGAGTGATCCTATGGTTTCATGAGTGCATATAGCACTTGATCATATTAAACAATTAAAATCAACATAAAATCCATAAAATTTATTTTAAGTAGGCTCATTAGACAAATTTACACTTAAATTTTGGCAAAATGTATTAGAAATATATTTTTCTAATATTTCATTTCTAAAATGTCTATGTAGAATATATAAGACAATGAGATATGTGCATTGGCTGAGTACATCAACAACATGGTTCTCTTTACATTTCACATATGAAATGCTCATATCAAAATTAATTAAAAATTATATCCATCTACATTTTAGCACATTAAAATCATCTTTGAAAAATAGCTATTCTAAGCTATGATGGTCAAACTTTGTCTCAAAATGCTTACCTAGGAAAAAATGCTTCCATTGCTTTAAAGCATGAACAATAGAATCAAGATCAAGGTAATAAGTGGTGTAATTATTCTCATGGTAATTTAGTTTACATGACTCATAAGCCAAAACTAAACCATCTTGAGTTAACATGCCACCCAAGCCTTCTTTGGATGCATTAACCCACATTAAATTGTTTTTAATCAAATCTGGTACAACAAATACAGGTGCTAAAGTCAATAACTCTTTAATCTCAAGGAAATATTGTTCACACTTCAAAGCCCAAACAAACTTATTCCTTTTAAATACAAGGAAATTATTGGGTTAGGCAATTTAGAAAAAAAATCAACAAACCTTCTAGAATAACTAGTGAGTCACATAAAACTATGTACTTGATTTATGTTATTAAGGGCAGACCACTCTCGAATAATTTTAATATTTGTTTGATCAACAAAAATACCACAACCTTAGATATAATATGACCCAAATAGTGGATCTTAGTTTGAAATAAATCACATTTAGATAATTTACCATATATTTTATGTTGCCTTAGCCTTTGTAGCACTAAACACAAATGTTGTTCTTATTTATTTGCATTCTTAGAATAGATTAATATATCATTGAGAAAAACTAGAAAAAACTTGTTTATAAAATCCTTAAACACACCATCAATTAAGTTCATAAATGTAAAAAGTGCAATATTTAAACCAAAAACTATTATTGTAAACTCATAATGACTATACCAAGTTCTGAAAGTAGTGTTATAGATGTATTCCTCTTTGATCCTTAGTTGATGATAAATTGATCTCAATTCTATCTTTGAAAATATAGTCTCATTCTTCATTTGATTGAACAGATCATTGATCCTCAACAAAAGATAATGATTCTTGATGGTAACCTTGTTCATCATACAATAGCTAATACACAATCACAAGGTTCCATCTTCTATTTTTCATAAAAATGACTAGTGCACCACAAGTTGACACACTTGGCCTAATAATATCATTTACCAATAGTTCTTGAAATTGATATTTTAGGTCGTACAAATCTACTACACTTATATATAAGTCACTTTATATTTAGGGGCTACCCTTGGTGATACATCAATAGAAAAAATCAAAGTCACATTTAGGAAGTAAACTAGGTAGTTTTAATGGAAAAACATCAAATTATTCTTGAAAAAATGGATATTATTTAAATATTGATTCTTTTATAGGTGCAATTTCTTGTCTCTAAATATCATACAATTTGTAGCCCTTAAGTACTACTTTATTTCGCTGTAAAATTGATAACAACTTATGTACTTTTAATTTCAACAAACTTTGAATTTATATAGGTTTCCCATAATTGTTATAGAAATATATCACTTTTATATAATAGTCCAAATTTGATTTATGATACTAAAACCAACCCATGCCTAAAATAATATCAAAATATTTGAGAACTAAAAATAAGTTAACTTGGGTCTGAAAATTGCTTAATTTTAAGCTTATGTGTTCAAGACATTTAGTAACTGGTACCCTTTTTCCTAATCAAAAATTAACATCCCAACCATCCTTTAAAGTCATCATATTCAACTTATAACATGTTACTAACTTACGATTCACAAAACTATTAATTGCTCTTGAATCAAATAAAATTGAAACAAAAAATCATTTATTTTACCTCTAATTTCAATAAGAGTGGTTTGGAAATATGCATTTCTATTATCCAAATTTGCATACACTCTATGATTAGTTTATTGACCTACCCTAAGCTCAGGTAGATATTTGGGGTAGTTTTCATCACCACATTCCTAGCATACTATAGTTCTTTGTAGCATCACTGATATGTTATTTACTCTAGTGGTAAGCATATTTTGACTACTTTAGGTCTGATTTATTTTAAAATTTGTAGACTTACGGAAATTCAAATTCTTAAAATTTTTACTTTACCCTTATACTTTGTTAAAACTAATCATACTCCTAGTAAATCTATCATTTGAGGCAAATTTCTTAAATTTTTAGGTGAAGGGGATAGAGTTTTATCCTTAGATTATTGCCTATTCTATTTAAAATCTTATCTCACCTTTTTAAGAGCCTTCTCCTTCTTTTATGCCCTATGAGTAGATTCAATATAAGTAGTTAGACTCTTATATTTTTCATATTAACATCATGTATCAATATCTCTTTCAAACCTAGCTTAAACTTAGTGACTTTAGTCTCTTCATTATGCATGCAGTTAACATGATACAACAGATTTAAAAATTATTTTATTCTCAATCACAGACATATTCTCCTATTTTAATAGTTAAAAATAACTAAGTTTCTATTCCGTAATGTTAGAACTGAGATACCTCTTCCTAAAATTCCTTTCAAAAGTAGGCTAGGTAAGAGTCATTAGTTGGTTACCCTATAAAACACATAGATGTTTCCTCTAAATAGTTACATATCCTAATAATTAATAAGAAACCACTCTTATCTTCACATTAGATTATGTATCACAGATATCAAAATAATTCTATAGGTGTACTAGCTATGCATCAACTACATCATCTAAAATAGTTAGTGGAGGCAACTTTTTTAGCTCCTTAATAACATGATAAACCACATTAAGAGGGTTATTTTGAAGTTCTTCCTCACCAAATTTCCCTTCTCCTCTAATTTAAGTTCTTTAGCTAGAACACCTTCTAGATTGTTCAAATTTCATTCATGGGTTTCTAATTTACTTTGGAATGAATTCAATGCAATCAAAATTCCATTGAAAACTACCTCCTAGTTAACATTGGGATTATTTTCCTGATGGTTAGGGGATTCAAAATTATTACCAACACTATTGAGATATGGTTCCTCTCTTTTAGGAATATTGGTCCTATGATATTAACATCTTCCTCTACCAAGGTTAACATTCCATGGGTTGTTGTCTGCCATTTCAGATCTTGTTCTCACCATCCTTTGGTGAAACAAACAACTCAGCAGTAAAATAATAATAAACATTCCCAGAAGTTTCATAGAGAAGTAAATTTTGTTATGATACCAATGTTTAACAACTAATTTTTTTTAATATACTAAGATTATAACTACAATACAAAGTTTCAACCAGATTTTAGCATGAAAAATGTAATGAGTTCCATAATTATGTTATAGATAAAATAGGAACTAGACCAAGTACATAGCTCATGAATGCCATCATTAGAAAGCATTTTAATCACTTAGTACTTGGAGAGAAGTTGGGTAGTCTAGTCACACCCATGCATGCCTATCTGGATACATCATTGTCACCTTTATAGCAAATCCATCACTGACATATTCCCTTACTCAAGTACCTAGATAGAATATGGAACATCTAGTACCTCATGGGGTAATTCAACAGAAGTAAAAACATTAGAAGTAGAGAGATAATAGATTCAATAAAATAATCATCATACTAATCCTACTTAATCAAGATATAATAATTCACAATAAAAACATAAATATCAAAGAAAAAATACTATTTATAAAAGTAATACAAAGCCTTGAAACATCTTTCGAATTCACAAACAATCAAAGGTCAAAGTTGGGCATGAACTGTATAAGGTAAATGTGTAAGATTCATGAGATGTTTCAATAACCATGATTATGTTCCATCTTGTAACGTCTTACTAATATACAATGTAGGGTTATAATCACATGTCAATGCATGCCTACCCAAGGATCTTACTTGATTTATAACATTGGCTCAAGGTTGTCTTTTCTTTTCCAATAATTACCATAATGAATGGCATATGAGTCCAAGGACTCAAGACTTTTAAATATTTCCAAGAACTAATTGAATTTATACTAGGTTTACTTTTAAATTAATTCTTAATAGAATTAAATCTCTTCATCTTAGGTTCATGACCTTATCCTATGCATAACATTATTGTTTAAAACTATAGATTAGAACTTTTATTTTTAAGACAATGATATAGTTTAACTTGTTAATTTTCTAATGATCAATTTCAAACAAGAAAAAAATGATCCTCTATCACATGAATTAAAACTAGTTTATATTATTCATTTAGTTGCCATTTAATTTTAAAAGCATTTAATTACTTAACTTATTTTCCAAGTTACTTTCATCACATGCATAATATTTACATAACATTTTTGTAATTTACTTCTAAGATATTATAAGAAGTTGTCTTAAAACAGTCCATTGCACTTCAAAGTGATTTATTAGTTTCTAATTAGAATTATTGTCTTCTAATAATCTTTATAATATTTATATAAGTTTAATCACTATGCGATTCTTCTAGTTTAACCCTTATCAATGATTTTAACAACAATTAAAACCTTCATGTATAAGTTTTATGATGGTCATAACTATTTAAGACACCATATTATAATCACAAGGATTTCATCTTATTAATCCATATAGGGTTAGTGACTTAAGATCTTCCTTATAAGTTTAAAAAAAACTCTCATTAATTAGTCCATCTCTTCAATGGAGATTTGAATAGATTAAGGTAATTGAATTTTATAGGTTATATCATAATGATTTTTTATAATGACAAACATAAATTGTCTTTCTGATTAATAACATTACATGATTTTCATAAGCATAATGATAATCTCATATGAATTACAGAAGGTAAACTTGAATTTCTAATTTGTACTTGAGATGTAATCTTAAACATACACATATTACTTTCCAATCCTCATATAATTATTAACATCAAAAGACTCATGTAATATCACACGTAACTCTTACAAAATATGTTTAAAAACAAATTTTTACAATCTTAACATCTAAATAGTTCAATTCCATGAACTCAGTAATAATCAAGTGTAAACAAAGCTATGAGTACATATTCATATTCTAAGACAACTAAATAACCAAAATAACTTCACAACCACAGGGCATCAACCTTTTAAGTTTAAACATTTAGCTTTAGAAGTTTTATTCTGAATCTACTTATTTTGATAATAAGACACTAGCTATAAGTATAAAATAAAATCATATGGCTAAAGTTCATAATATCAAATGCCTCAATGAACTTGTAGAATTCCATACAAAAATAATAATACAAATGATAATTTAGTATTCTAAAGATTAATTTAATCATAACCATAGATCAATCTTGCATGTTTTATCTAAATAGGAAAGATAAACACAATAGTAAATTATATCATCTTACAGCTATAATGAATGAAATTAATTACATAAACGATTTAATTCATCTACAATCAACAATATTTGTGATGCAATCCATTAAATCCAAACCTACCTCATCAATCTCAAGGATACCAATCGTAAGTAGACCTAGACCACCCCAACCATTAGTTAGATATAGATCATGGTAGAAAAAAAATAATGGAGAAAGGATGATCATATCATACTGAGCTTAACATGACAAACAATCAAGTACTCAAAATAAATGAACCACACATTCCTATTACATCTCACTAAGATCCATTAAATTGGCACATGCTTACCATTGTTGCTCATTCCTCTAAGATTTTTGATTTATGAGCCATATTCTATTCAAAGAATATAATATGGTTCGTAAATCCATGTCATGATATTATATTGTAGTTGTCCTCAAATACCATTTTAATAGATATTAATGAGTTAAAATAAAAACTTTCAAAAATAAGACAACAATTTCATCCAACCAAAAATGGAAAATTATTACCTAATGTATAGCTATGGGTCAAATTTTGATCGAAATAGACTTTACTAGAAATGGAAGAATATTCAATAATTATTAGACAGTTGTAATGATATAAAGAAATTCAAAACAATAAAAGTAGACAATTAATCACAATTTCTAAATGTAAGTAAACTCATAATGATTTTGAATAAAATCCAACATTATGAACATAATCACACAAATAATCTAAACATGATTTAATAAACCCGAGTGAAATCATAATGGCTAAATCATGAAATAGAAGCACATCCAACATAATCATGCAACCAAATAATAATAAAATATTATTTTTTCCGAAATCCTAATGATCATTTCAAAACACTTAGACATTAGAAAAAGTCATAACCCCCAATCATGGCTATGGTTTCATAATACACAGCAGGGCTTAATAATAACCAAACAACATTACACAAAAACTCGAACAACCCAGCTAGAGTTTCAAAACTCAACAAATTTAAAAACTAAAACATAGTCAAATAATGCACAGTCATGACCTTCATAAAATGACATAATTAAATAAAAATAACCCCATAAATAATAATGAAAATATTAAAATATATGCACAATATAAATGCACATCATGCCATGGCTAAGTTGTATAATGGCCAACATACAGAACAACACAAAAACTTAAAGCCACTCAAACCAGTTAAGGTTCTAACTATAAACAATATTTTATAAGCCAACATATAAATTCGTATCTTTATGTCTATAAATAAATCTAGTATACACCATTAAAACAATGAAAAGAATGAAACCCATAGTCTAATACATCACTTACTTAGAGTCTTGAAATCAACCACATAATAAAGATTCACTTCTTTCATAGGCTTCTATGTTGTTACCAAATACCAATGCCAAAACACACATGAAATCCAAATGTTTTAATGAAAAACTAGACAAACCATATATCCAAATCGAATTACAATTTTTTTTTCTAAACTCTTATATGATTAATAGGATACATGACTAACTATAGTTTGAGCCCAAGAAAAACTCATGAAACTAACTACATATTCATCTCCCTTGGTCTCCATGCCCAATATGTTGGTAGAGTCTCCCTAAAGTGTAAGGATTCTTAAATAAGCCA
>JARHVA010008048.1:20000-150000 GCA_037957365.1 Torreya grandis | reverse complement strand
TAGAAAATTAAAAAACTATAAAAATATATTTGTGCTTTGACTAAATGTGTGTATTTTTAAGTGTGAAGTCACTATTCACAAATAACTATTCATTAGTACTATTCATAGTGATTTGGGATGACGACGTGGTATGCAAGTAACATGGCTATTGGTGATGTGGAATAGCCCATGTAGGATTCCACATGTGCTAAATCCCATGTGACGGAGTACAACATACCACTCCATAATGTGACATTTTTGTCAATTTTAAATTCACATGATTTTGTCTTTTGGTGATAATGGAAGACAAGGAATATATGGCATGTGATGTCCTTTTGAATAAGTCAAAAGATGATTTGATTATTGTCAAGGCATGTGTGTGAACATGGTATATTGGGTCATCAAGTCACTATTCTTGATTGAAGTGGGGAACAAATTTTAAAATATATTCCCACTCATTTTGGAAGCACATAGAGGAAATCAAGAGGCATGATGAAGATGTCATCTAATTTTGAACCTCACACATGGGTCAAACATGCCTCCTTTGATCCTTTTAGGCCCACATGGATATCGGGCATAATTATTTCTCTCTCCTTAATTTCTCCCTCTCTTTTGTAATTTATATGTATGTTTATTCTCTCCTTTATAATTTGTATGCATGAAAGTAAGAGAGAAAATAAAGATAAGAAAAATTTGATGAATTTTGTTTCATTTTTGTAGAGAGGTGAAGAGGTGTGAAGACTTAGTGAAGTCTTGTTACAAGTTTGGTTAAAATCTTGAGTGTGTGAAAAATGAGATAGAGAAGAGTAGAGAGTGTATTCTCTTTGGAACTATTTCAATTATAAGGCTAGATAATTTCTCCATGGACTTATCCAAAATTAGTGAACCACATTATATTAGTGTCTCCTTTTGTGCATGGTTTTATTATGTTTTGTTAGTTGAGTTATTTATATTTTAAAAATTCTCTCATTTTAAAAATCATGAGGATATAATTATGCATGCATATATCCTAACAAGTCATATCAGAGCAAAGGCTGTTTGTTGCTAAAGTTTGAATTGGATGAAGCTAAGGATTATAGCTTGAGTGGGAGCTATGGAATATGATAGAAAATCAAAGGTGGAGAATTTCAATGGATAGAACTTAGGCTTATGGAAGTTTCCAATGGAAAATTACCTCTTTCATAAAATCCTCTACTTGAATTTGGAAGGTAAAACCAAGAAGCCAATAATAATGTCAGATGAAGATTAGGAGTTTCTTGATAGGAATGCACTCAGAACCCTTTGGCTATGTCTTACATCAATATTAAAATTTAATATCTCTCAAGAAAATACTACAAAATTCTTATGAGTGATCTAGGGAATTTATACAAAAAAACCTCTACTTCTAATAAAATTTTCTTAATGAAGAGGTTATTTAATATGAGAATGTCTAAAAATGGTTCAATAACAAATCATTTTAATTATTTTATCGTGGTTACAATATAGTTAAATTCTATTAATATTGACTTTGATGATGAAGTTAGGGATCTCCTTATTTTATGTTCTTTTCTTGAAAGTTGAAATAGCTTGGTCATGGTAGAGAGAAAATCTATCTCTAACAATGACAAACTCAATTTTGAGGATGTGGTGGGTGTGATGCTAACTGAGTAAATGTGAAGGAGAAGAACTGGTGAAACCTCCACATTAGAGAATGCACTAACAGTGGAGTCTATAAGGAGACATAAGAATGAAGGAAGAATAAACCATGGAAACTCAAAGAGGAGCTCAAGATCTAAATCAAGATGCAGATTAGAATGTTGACACTGTGGAAATCCAAGACATAAAGAGAAATATTGCTAGTTATTGAAAAGAAATCCTAGAAAATAAGCTAAGAACAAAAAACCACAAGGTAATAAAGAGGTGAATGTAGTAGGTGATGTGTTAAAATATGCTCTTATTCTTTCTCTATAAAATGCTAATGAATCTTGAGTTTTAAATTATGGTGATTATTTTCATGCTACTCCTTATAGACATTATTTTATAGATTATGTTCAAGGGAATTTTGGACATTTTTACCTTGGTGATGATGAACCCTTTAGTATTGATGGAAATGGAAGTGTTTATTTTAAATTTTAGAATGGGAACACTTGGATACTTAAGCATGTTAGGCATGTTCCAAGCTTGAAGATAAATTTGATTTCTATAAGACAATTGAGAATTGATGGTTATATGTTCACTTTTACTGGTGACTCATGGAAGGTTACCAAGGGTGATCTAGTGGTAGCAAGAGTTGAGAAAGTTGGTACTTTATATTTATCCATAGTCAGTACTAATGCATATTGTGTTTTAGTTGCTTCAATTGTAGATGTAACTTTGTGGCATTACAAACTTGGAAACGAGTAAGAAAGGAATGAATATCCTTCACTCAAAAGAGAGGTTACCAAGTCTCAAAGAAATTAACTTGGACCTATCTGAGCATTGTATATATGGGAAATAGAAATATGTGTACTTTCTATTGGACTAGCTAAGAAGATGAGGAAGTTAGAGGTTGTGCATATGAATGTATAAGGGCTCACTCAGGTAGATTCACTTGGTGGTTTAAGGTATTATGTCAAATTTATTAATGATACAACTATAAAGTTTTGGGTTTATTGTATTAAATATAAATCTAATGTATTTGACACATTTAAGATATGGAGATCTTTAGTTTAAATGAAATAGGTTTAAAGATCAATTTCCTCATGTCAAATAATGGTGGAGAATACTACAATAAGGAGTTTAAAAATTATTATTCACTAAATAGAATCCCTATGTAAAAGACAGTTCTAAAAATGCCATAGTAGAGTGGTGTGTTAGAGAGGATGAATAGAACCATCATAGAACATGCTAGGAGTATGAGGTTTCATATACAATTATCATTATAGTTTTGGGTGGATATAGTTGATACATCTATGTACTTGATAAATAGAGGACCTTTAACTACTTTGGATGGTGGCATACCAGAGGAGGCATGGAGTGGTAATAATGTTGACTATTCTTCTTTGAAAGTTTTCAATTGTGAAGCTTTTGCTTATATTGTTAAAAAGAATAGGTCTAAATTAGAGGTAAAATATTAGAAATGTACTTTCATTGGCTATATTAATAATGAATTTGGATTCTGATTATGGAATGAAGTAAGAAAATCATTAGGGTTAGAGATGTAATCTTTAATGAGAAAGTCATGTACAGGGAATAGTTACTGGAAAATAAAAAAGAGGTAGCCAAGAAAGAATACATAGCATTGGAGGAAATTACAAATGAATATGCCCCAAAGGTACCAATGAAAAATGTGTAATATCAATAGGAACCCCAAACCCCTATTGTGAGAAGATCTACTAGAGTAAGTAGACCACTTGAACATTTTCCTTCAATAAACTATTTATTAATTACTAATGGTGGTGAGATAAAGAGATATTAATAAGAAGTGCAGGTTAATGCCAATAAGAAATGGGAGTACGTTATGGATGATGAGTATGAATCTCTCATGATGAACCAAACATGGGATTTGGTGAAGCTTCCAAAGGGTAAGAAGGCATTGTAGAACAAGTGGGTATACAAATTGAAGGAGGAGGATGGTGGTAAAAACTAATACAAGGGATTTTTTTTTTCAAATAGTTTGCACAAAAGAAAGGTATAGATTTTGATGATATATTTTCTCCTATTATTAAAATGATTTCTATTAGACCTGTTTTGAGTATAGTTACAATAGAAGACTTACATTTAGAATAATAGGATGTAAAGACTACTTTCCTTTATGGGGATTTAGAGGAGGAGATATACATGGAGCAGCCACAAGGTTTTGAAGTCAAGGGTAAGGAGAAGTTTGTGTGTAAACTAAAAAAGAGCTTGTATGGACTTAAGCAAGCTCCAAGATAATGGTACATTAAGTTTGACAATTTTGTGTTGGATTAAGGCTATCTAGGTGTCATTCTAACCATTATGTATATTTTAATAAATTTGAAAATGGCAGCTATAATATTCCACTTTTATATGTGATGGCGTGTCAGTGGTAGATTATAACATGTAGGATATTAATATACTCAAGAGACAGTTGGGAGATTATTTTGCTATGAATGATCTAGGTGATGCAAAAAATTTCCTTGGGATGAGAATAACTAGAGATAGAAAGAATCGAAGGTTGGCATTGTTATAGAGAGAGTACATTAAGAAAGTATTAGAGAGGTTTGGCATGCAAAATGCTAAATTGGTTGGGACACCCTTGGTAGGCCACTTCAAGTTAACAAAGGAGTAATGTCCCAAGACAATATAAGATAGGAGTCACATGTCCAAGACACATTACTCATCAGTGGTTTCTAGCTTAATGTATGTAATGGTGTATATGAGGCCAAACATTTCCCATGTAGTGGGAGTGGTGAGTAGATTCATGAATAATTTAGGAAAGGAACACTGGTAGGAAGTGAATTAGATTCTTCATTAGCTGAGAGGGACTATAGATGCAATGTTATGTTATGGTGGATTAGATGTTACTTTACATGGAGATGTTTATTCTAACATGATAAGTGATTTGGATGGTAGGAGGATCACTATTGGGCATGTTTTCACTATGGGTGGTACAAAAGTGAGTTATATATCATGTATACAAAAAGTGGTGGTAATTTATACTATAGTGGCTAAGTATGTTGATGTTATAGAAGTAATCAAGGAGATGATATGGATATCGAGGATGATGGAGAAGTTGGGACACCAAAAAATAAAAGGGATACTTTTCCTTGATAGTTATAGTGTCATTCATTTATAAAAGAACTTATCATTTCACTCTAGGACAAAACACATTTAGTTGAGGTATAAATTCATTTAAATTGTATTGGAGGAGGAGCAACTAAAGCTAGAGAAGACTCTTACTAATCAGAATCCTGCAGACATGATGACAAAGGTGGTTGCAAAAGTGAAGTTGAAATTATATTCAACTTTAATTGGTCTTTGTGGATGAATAATATTAGAATGACAAATTGGTTTAACATATGTAGTAGTGGGAAGTTGTGAATACTAAATTCAAGTGGGAGAATTTTTAAGTGTGAAGTCACTATTCACAAATCACTATTCATGAGTACTATTCATAATGATGTGGCATGATGAGGTGGAATGCAAGTGACATGGATATGAAATGGCCCATGTAGGATTCCACATGTGTTAAAGCCCATATGATGGAGTGGGAAGTACCACTCCATAATGTGACATTTTAATCAATTTTAACTTCACATGCTTTTGTCTTTTGGTGATAATAGAATATTGAAGTCCATTTGAATAAGTTCATTGGAATAAGTTCATTTGAATAAGTCCATTGGAATATGTTTGTTGGAATTATTTTTGTACAAGGAATATATGGCATGTAAATTTCATTTGAATAAGTTAAAAGGTGATTACAATCTTGTGAAGGTATGTGTGTTCACACATGGGATAGTGGGGCATCAATTTACTATTCTTGATTGAAGTGGGGGAAAATTTGGAAAAGAGATTCCCACTCACTTTGGAAGAACATGGAGGAAGTAAAGAGGCATGATGAAGTTGCCATCTACTTTTGACCCTTACACATGGGTCAAGAATGCTTCCTTTGATCCCTTTAGGACCACATGCATAGTGGGTGAAATTATTTCTCTCTCCTCAATTTTTCCCTCTCACTCATAATTTATGTATATGTTTATTCTCTCCTTTATAATTTGTATGAAAAAAATTAAGAGAAAAAATAAATATAAGAAAAATTTGATGCATTGTGTTGCATTTTTATGGAGAGGTGAAGAGGTGTGAAGACTTAGTTATGTTTTGTTACAATCTTGGTTGAAAGCTTGAGTGTTTGAAGAAAGAGATAAATAATAGTAGAGAGTGTATTCTCTTTGTAATTACTACAACTATAAGGATGGATAATTTATCTATGGATGTAGCCACAATTGGTGAACCATGTTATATTATCATCTCCTTTTGCGTATGATTTGCTTATGCTTTGTTAGTTATTTTATTTTTATTTTATAGCTTCTCTCATTTTACAATTCATGAGGATATAATTATGCATGTATGTATCCTCACATATATTTAATTCCCATGTGAGGCCACATGGCTCTGAACATATGTGTAACAACCCCTTCGAGGTACACTTAAAATTGATACACACACACACACACACACACACACACACACACACACACACACACACACACACACACACACACATGCATATACATATATTTGTGTGTGTGTGTGTGTGTGTGTGTGTGTGTGTGTGTGTGTGTGTGTGTGTGTGTGTGTGTGTGTGTGTGTGTGTGTGTGTGTGTGTGTGTGTGTGTGTGTGTGTGTGTGTGTGTGTGTGTGTGTGTAGACACATATATAAAATAACTCTCTCAAATGTTTTCTTAACTATTCTAAAATTCTAGCATATATTATTTATTACAAATAGTAAAAAGTAATTTTAGAAGTAAAATGCATCACATTTAATTAAGTTTAATAACTCTTATCATTAACTCATAAACTCTATTCCATGTACATTCTCATCTAGCATGTATTTTGGTATAGAAATTATCTATTTATTTAATAAAGAATTTAAACATTTATAAATGACATTTCAAAAGTACCACATGAGATAATGGCTCAATTCTAGTTACATCGTTTATATCTACATGTTTACATATTTTGCAATATTACATCATGTGAATACATTTTTAAAGATAAATATGGTGTAATAAAATTATACATAATCATCAATTTGCTTCCTTCACATGAACAAGGAAAAAAATTAAAAATCATTGAATCCAGTTGTAGACTATATAATATGTAGAGAGGGAGATTATCATAAAGGGATTTGCCTCTAAGTATAGAGTCTTTTAGATCCTATGCACACCTTTCATCCAATAAGAGTGTCCCTATCCTTTAGAGGATATATATATATATATATGAATCCAATGACAAGAAATAGGTAATTGTGTAAGTGATTCAGCACCATAACTACTCCACACAACATGATTCAAGTGTGATAGTGAATTAAGACATGAACTAGTACATTCTTAATATATACTTCTTGTATACATTTCTTATGGCCATTAGTTTGTATTTTACAAGTCCACCTTGTTACATTTGAACTCAGTGATATTTTGAGTCATAGTGAAACAAACTATGGTTTGTCACATCTCTTAATACTCGCATCCTAAAGTTCACAAATCTATCCCTAGATCTCCCTAACATATCGATCCTAGCATATGTTTATCCTTGAAAGTATACTTGGAATTGACACTAATATATTCGAAGAGTGTGTATAGGATAACATTTTGGACATGTATCGCATAACACCCATGAAAGACATCATCTCATTCTCACTTTATAAAATGAACACACAAATGTTATTCATGTAATGTCTCCTTTTTCTTAAATGTGACATTTGATGAATACCACTATCCTATTTTATTCTCACAGGCTATTTTGGGAATTCTAAGGGATTTTTAGTTTGTGATCACTATTCACAAGTACTATTCATTGGTATTCACATATCACTATTCACATGTCACTATTTAAGGTGACATGGCATAGTTTTGAAGTGGCATAGTGATGTGGTGTCTTGGGGGATGTGGCTTAGCCCACATAAGAGTTGTTAAATGATGAAAATGGAGGGAATATAAGTGTGGTACAATTCTCCACTTGGCCACATGGAGGAATAGTGAAAGCATGTGAGGGACACATTGATTAAAGATCTCATAATTCCATTCACCCATGTGATTGAAGGAATATTTTTATTAATGATATTGCATATGGGAAAGTGGGGGACAAGGTCTAATGTTTTTTATTGAGGATCATATGCACAAGATTTAGGGCACATGGGAGTTTGTCAAAATTAAATCATGAAGATGCTTGGCACATGTGAGAGATAATTGGCACTATTCATGAATAGTGTGACCACTATAGGCATGGCACATTTATTTGCTTATATTTCAAGTTTCCTATTCTCTCTCTCCCTTCAAAAACTCTATTTAAGGATATATCTCTCCATTTGTAAGATATCTTTTGAAATCATAAACCCCCTATTTTATAATATTGGACTTATGTTCAATTCTTCCTCCCTTAGGATGAAATATTTGAAGTGTTGATAATATTAGAAGATGGAAACCCTCTCAAGATAGCTAGTTTTGGTGGTGAGATATCCTCCCTAGCTAGTATTGGTGATTTTATTCAAGGATTGCATATGGGCTTCATTTATAGTTTCTTGATTTAGTGGTTAGAGATCCACCCTAGTCAGTTGTATACATATTCAAAGTTGCAATAGCAGAGTTAGTGTATGAAGTATTGTAAGTGTATTGTTATTATATATTTATTTATATGAGTTGTTGCATATGAATATTGATTCCAATAATATCCTATGCAATAAGTTATTTGTAGGCAATTATTCAAGTTATTGTGCCTAATATAATATATGTTCATAGTGTTTTATTTGTTACAACTATGTGGTGTGAAAGTTGCATTGTGTAATGTGTTAAATAATAATAAGTTTTTGTATGTCAATATAAGTGTGGGTTGGGAAAATAATTTAAGATTTGAGTTCATTTCCATAAGTGTTTAGTTTGGATTTTATGTATTTATGTGTTTTGAGAAAATATCCTAAAAATGGATATTTCAGTGGTATCAAAGCCAAGATACTGCTAGCCTATTTTGGGAGCTAATTATATTGTATATCTTGAAGTAATATGAAGACACTTGATGGACTTATGCTACAGTTTAGACAAGAATTTTTAAAATATCATAAAGCTAAACTAACACTGATAGAGGAGATGAGATCAAAGAAAAGGCATTTGAAGAAAGATAAGGTTAAATAAGAAATTCTAGATGAAGATGTGGAGAAAGAAATAGAATAAGCATGCTTAAGAGAGGAAGAGAGGATATAACTAGAGCATTAAAAGGTTATTCATGCAAGTGCATAGAAGGAGGAGAAAGAAGAGGCCACAATAGAAATTTCTAAAAAAGAGCCAGAATTCAAGAAGGAAGAACATTCAACACTTTATTCTAAATAAGAAAATGGCTATTATCAATAGGAATGTATGAATGATCTCTATAACTATTTATTTATAACTACTAATGAAGAGTTTGATGCTACAAAAATTCCCAAATTAGCACCTAGTGTGGAACACCTACATCATTCTAGTGAATACTCATTGTTTGAGTACTGTGATGCCATGAATTTTGACCAAAGTGATGGTAAGGAATAATATAATATTGAAGATCATGTCATCAAATTTACCATTCAAATAAAGGTAAATCACAAGGATGCTAAAAGGAGATCAAGTTGAGGAAAAATCATATTTGCCCAAGTTTGATGAAGAGGAATTCTAGGAAGATCTTGTTGGGAAGTATTAACATGAGGGAGAGGCCTCCCATGATTCATATGATTATCTTAAACTTGATAAAATTTTAAAAACAAAAACAAATAATGTATGTATGAAAAGTTATTCTCTTGTGCTAACTAAGTGGGAGGATTTGATCATGCGTATGGCAGCTTCAGTATATGGTGCATATGGGAATGTTTCAGTGAAAATGGAGAGAGTAATTCAAATTATTCATCTAATCATAGTAATGCATTAGAAGCCAACTACATCACAAGGAGGATCAATGTTTTGGAAGTTCCCACTCCTACATTTGGTTGATGATATGGGTATTAGGATCCTTGAATTTAACTAGGCTGTTTGAGGACAAGCAATATTTGGGAAGGGAGGATTTGTAATGTCCCCTTTTTCCTAAATGTGACATTTTATATATACTAGTAGATTATTTTATTCTTTTAGGCTATTTTAGGTGTTGTAAAGGATTTTTAGTTTGGGATCACTATTCAGATGTCATTGTTCATGGTTATGTGGTATAGTTTTGAGGTGGCATAGTGATGAGGTGTCTTGGGGGATGTGGCTTGGCCTACATAAGAGTTTTTAAATGTTTAAAATGGAGGAAAAATAAGTGGGGCATAATTATCTATTTGGCTACATAGAGGATTAGTGAAATCATGTGAGGGACACATTGATTGAAGATTTCATCATTCCACTCACCAATGTGATTGAAGGAATATTTTGAATAATGAGATTTCACATGGAAAAGTGGGGGACAAGGTCTACTATTCCTGATTAAGGGTCACATGCATAGGATTTAGGGCACATTGGAGTTGGTCAAAATCAAATCATTAAGATGTTTGGTGCATGTGAGAGGTAATTGACATTATTCATGAATAGTGAAACCAATATTGGCATGGTGAATTTATTTGCTTATACTCTATTTTTTTTCTCTCTCTCCCCCTTCACATATTATATTTTAAGGAGATTTATCTCTATTTTTAAGATATCTTTTGAAATCATAAACCCCTATATTTTTTAATATTGAACTTATGTTGATTTTTCCCTCCCTTAGGATGAAATCCTTGGAGTGTTAATAATCTTAGAGGATGAAAACCCTCTAAATATAATTGGTTTTGATGGTGAGATATCCTCCCTAGATGGTGTTGGTGATTCCATTTAGAGATTTCACATGGGTTTCATTCAAAGTTACTAGATTCGATAATAAGAGGTCCACCCTAGCCAGTTGTATATAGATTTAGATTTGTAGTAGTAGAGTTAGTGTGTGAATTATTTTAAGTGTGTTGTTAATTTACTTTATTTATAAGAGTTTTTGTATATGAATATTTATTCCATTAATATCCTATGTAATAAGTTATTTATAAGCAATTATTTGAGTTATTGTGCCCAATAAAATATATTTTGGTAGTGTTCTATTTCATGCAACTATGTGGTGTGAAAGTTGCATTATGTAATGTTTGAAATAATAATAAGTGTATGTATGTCAATGTAAGTGTGGGTTTGGAAAAGAATATAATATTTGAGTTCATTTGCATAAGTTTTAAGTTTGGATTTTATGTATTTATGTGTTTTGAGTAAATATCCTGCAAAGGGATATTTTAATTGAACTAAAATATACAATTTTAGTCCATAAAATTATGGAAATGTTATTGAAAATAAACCTTATTTGATGAACAATCTATCAATTTATTTACACTAGATAAAACTTGAAACTTGTATTAATGTTGGTATTTCCACTCCTATTTCAAATTCATTGGGTGAAAGGAAAAATATATAAGTGAATGGAACTTTTTGTTTGATCTACATGTTTGAGGTCGATTCAAATAGACTAATTTGGATTGGACATTGAGAATGTAAATTTCTAAATTTTATAAAATTAATTAGTTATGGGAATCTGATTCATTCTCAGAGCTTTGAAGAAGAGACTTTTTAGTAAAAATAAAACATTTATTTCTTTACCCAAGAGAAAAAAGCTAAATAAATAATTCCTTTGCTATCCAAAATTAATTGAATTCTAATTACTTCATCGAAATCTTTAAAATTAAGAGTAATGGGTAGATGCAAAAAGTTAGGGGACAAGAAAAGTTTTAATTTCATACAAAGGTCGTACATCATTTTAAAAAGGGAACATGCCCTTTTAATATATATATATATATATATATATTACCTGGGTAATTATTGACCCTCAAGGGCATATGCCCTTTTTGAAAAAGGGTGTACACCCTTCACAAAGAAAAAAAATTGTCATAGGCAAACTCCCATTTTACATATCATTTGTCAAATGTTACTCATATTTTTTAAGAATAAAATTGATGTTGTGTGTGATATTTTTCTCCTTACATTCCCAATAAGATTTCACACTTGGATCACAATACCAAGTAATTTTTTTCCCCCTTAAAGCATGCTTAAGGTTTGCAATGCATTTTTTTGGGTGCATTTTAAATAATAATCACAAGGAAAGAGAGTGTTGAAATTAAAATTACATTTCTCTCATGAAAACCTTCAACTACCTAATATAGATTTTAATTTTTTAAACTTTTTTATTCTTGATTTGATGGAACCATTACCTGAAGAAAACCTTTAAAAACATTTTGATGAAAACCCCTAACATTTTGATTTCACCCAAGAAGAATTAGAGTTATATCAACAATATAATTCAAAGTGATAATAGTTAAAAGTTACCATTAATAATCTGTGTGAATATTTAAAAAATATTGCACACAATGCAATTGTTGATACAATGGAGGCCATTTATAATGAAGTGGGAAATTCTACTTCCCAAATTGATGTAATGTTACATCGAAGAGAGATATTGAAACAATATTATTAATGATAAATTATCATATGAAGATGTTAAAAATAAAAATAAAAATAAAAATAAATAATAATTATGTGCTTTGTTTCATATGACTTAAACAATATAATCACCACCAATAAGTTCCAAACAAATTATCATTGATTGGTGCATTCATGCAGAGATTTTAAAAAATAGGATACGTGTTAGATGGTGTTTGATGAGTCTTTGTGAAATAATGGAGGTTATATTGTATTTTTTCACAAAAGTTTACTGTGAATTTGTTCTTCAAGAAATCCCAAATTGTTTTGACATGAAGGCATCCCAAGTTGTGGGAGGTAGGTCCTCATTTGACATAACTAGTGATAAATGGGACACGAATTTTCAAAACTTCCCATAGAGAAATACAAGAATAATAACACATACTTCCATCCCAAAAATATTGCATTGTAGTAAATAAATAGACACCATTCAATAAATCATTAGTCTCACATAGGTCATGATTGACCATGGGATGCATACATTGAGGACTTGTATATAAGATATAGGTGGTGGTACATCTAGTTGTGTCCTTCCTACTATTGGTGCTTCACATGGTGGCACAACTACAAGACATCTTGAAGTTCTTGTAAATAAATACACATCATGTGGGAGGAAGTGCATTATACCTCCTATTGAGGTTAGGCATATATGATTTGCATATGTAAATCCAATAGGCACACTTAAGGTATATGTGAACATATATATTAGACATTTATATGCAATTATATATACCATCTCCATTTGATTTATCACTCCCAGACACTAGTATAGAATAATATATTTCATTTTCAATTACTTTAGCACCTTAGGACACTAGTAAGCTAGAGTATATGTTAGCTACAATTGTTTCACCACCTTAGGTTAGTACACAACTAGATATGTAGGGTTTATCTACTTCAGCATATGTATTCACACAGGGAATTTATTATAGTCTATTTATGTATGTAAATTAATATTAAGTTTATATTTTAATATTTGTTTATTTAATTGATTAATCTTTGACTTCTTTCCTTTTTTCTCAAGTATAGATGATAACTAATATTTTAGGTACACCACCTAGTTTGGCTTTTATTTTTGAGGTTGTGATTAGCACTATAGTAGCATACACTTGGGTTGGGATGTAAATTTTCAATTTTATATATTTTTTGAATATTTTTTATACACCATTCTTTTATTGTTTTTTTCTTGCTTTGCCTTCCACTCCTCTTATGAGAGTTAGAAACATAGGAAGAGAGATGGATAGGGAGAATGAGAATGTTGCATTATATCTCTCTCCCCATCACTCTATCTTTATCCCCATTTAACTCTCTTACACTCCCTCTCGTTATCATTATTTTTCTTTAATTTTTATCCCTCTCTTGCTATCCCTTTATGTATAGAAGTAATAATTTTAATTTATCTTAAATACGTTATATAATTTTTCTATTTCATTATTTATTTATATAGATGATGATAGACACTATTATTACCCTATCTAGACTATAATAATCTCATGACAACACTACAATTAGCATCACAATTCAATGATATTTGTTTGATTAGGTGTTTTCATTTTCCCCATATTTAATTATTATGGGATTTTTCCCTCACTTGGAATTTTTCTACTTCCATGGGGAAGCTTGATTATGTGTATAGGTTGACCATCTAACTAGAAAGTAACTTGCTTGACTAGCTATTCTTGGTATGGGTGTTACTCCTCTATTCTTGACCTTGTAGACCACCTTTTATGAAGGAGTTACTAAACACTCTCCTATTTGTAATTCTCACATAATGGGAGATTGGTTAATGGAAGTTTGGATTTAATATCCTATCTTGTATTGTGCAATATTCTCATATTGTTGTTTCATTTTGATTTCAACTACTTTGTGGTATGTACCTACTTGGTTCATGTAATCACTTGGCTTATGTATTTGACATATCCATAACCTAGACTTAACCCTGATATGGTATTAGAGCCATCTTAGTAATCATATGTCTTATTTTACACTATAAAATTTATTTTTGAATATTAAGATTATTTGAGGCAATTCTTTAGGGGGTTTGAAAAAAAGGGGTGTTTATTGATATCTCAACAACCATGAGATTTGTTATATATTTTCTCATATGAAGTTGTGTGGGATCTAGATTTTTATTAGCTTAGTTATTTTATGATTATGTAGGATTATTTTATTTATTTATCCATGTGACCTTTCTTCATTCTATTAGAAAGGATTATCAACATCATCCTCTACATTATATAACACCCCACAAGCGATCGTTCTTGATAGATTGACCTAAGATGGCTCATGTTGGAGTTAATGAACTAGTTTGGGGTGTATATAGTTGGTTGGTGATTTCAGTCATCCACATGACCTTTGTAAGTATTTAACCACTTTTATAAGTCATGAACAAGTTTTTTAGCATCACTAAACTACATTTGGAGACTAATGTTCATTGTTCTAGTTATTTATCTAGTTTAAATTCCTTCTAATCTCCATTCATAGCCATACTTGGTCTTTGCTCTTAACATTCAATGTGAACCCTCCAGTCTACCCTCCATTCCATGATACCTAATCATAATGTCCAATGTGAACCTTAAGGTCTATCATCCTGTGTAAGAGCCCTTAGCTTACTATCGAAATGGTAAGATTTTTTTTAAAAAAGAAACCACCTTCTTATAATTCACGATTTTCAAATACCACTATTTTTTATTTCAAAAAAGAAGGAAGGTTATATATTTAAATAAAAAATAAATTGGGACTTCTTAATTTCATAAGGTTTTTTATTTTTTTAAAAATAATATACTCCCTAATTTTTTTTAATGGCAATTTTATTCATAAGGATCAAAATTTTATGAGGGAATTTTTTATTATTTATCATAAACAATACTTATGGGTATCCTTTTAAAATCAAGGATAGAGTTTTTACGTATTAGGGAATTTTTTTTTTATTTTTTTTAAGAAAAAACAATATATTATGGGTGTTAAAATGGGAAGTGTTTTTGTTTAAATTCTCTTCATATTTTCACTCGATGAATACTAGAGGGTGATATCTAGTTTAGCATGTAGCTAGTAAGTGGCTAAATCCCATTTCAATAAAAATAGTACTTTCTCTCTACTAATCACTTTTTACATTGTTTTTCTTGGATGCATTATTTGTTGAGCCTAACATACCCCTGATTTGTTGATTTTGTCTTTTCTAACACTTTCACTAATTTCTCTAGACACATTATTGGTTATGTTTAAAATATTTTGATGATTAATTATTTGAAACATTCAGGGAGGGTTCACCATTTCATAATTTAGGGGGTGTACTATGTTTTGAGTCACTCTTTCATTCTACATGCACTTTATTTTTTATAACAACAACCAAAACCACAACACTTTATTTTTGTATAATGTATACAAGTTTAATTAATAGAATCTAATGTCATTTAAATAACATGAATTGAAAAAAAAATGCAACTTATATTAAGGATCAAATGTTTACATCATATTACAGTGCGAAATGAAATTGAACCTAGTATAAAATCATAAAAAGTTAAGTGGTATAATATTGTGATGAAATTTATGGGCTACTATGTCTTTGTGTGTCTCTTGATCTTATTTTTCACTTAGAACATGATAAATATTTCAATGAAGTGTGGCCCATATTGTAAAATATTTTTGGGAAGCTATATGTGATGAGAGGATAGATAATTGTAAATGATCTTATTAGCATAAGTCCTAACAACTTTGACACCTTTTAGGATTTATTCACCAAGTTCAGGTCTTTGAGATTGAAGTTGAAATAATGTGGAATAGAGAAAAGAGATGACCAACTTATTCTTTATATATTCTCCAAGATAGGTCCTGATTAATCAATATTTATCTCTACTTTTCGTGCCACTAAAAGTGCTCTAGGCACTACATGGAAAATGCCCTCTTTAGATGCCTTTATTTCTAACTCAACTCATAAGTAAGATAAGTTAATACAGTTGGGCACATTGAAGTCCACAAAACCTCAAACCATAATTTTTGGGAATAGGAAAGCTAAGACTTCAAACAAAGAGAAGAATAAGGATCAAGAGAAGAATAAACAAATAACCTCTACCAACATAACCATTGAAACATCCTCTTCCAATGATAAACCTAAGAAAGAGAAGGTTAAGTGTTCCCATTGTAATAAAAATGGGCTTGATGAACACAAGTGCATGAAGAAACAAATTGATCACCAAACTCATCTTATAGAAAATAATAACATATGTGTTCTTGAGTATATCAATAAGAATTCATCAACTCAAGATTATTATAAGGAAAAAGGAAAAGGTAAATATAAATAAAAGGGCAAGGCTCTTCTATAAATTTCATCTCCAACATCTTCATAGGTTATTGACTTAGGTGCTTCCCACGACATGGGATTTTCACAAGTTTTGTTTTTTTTCCTTAGATCCTTATATAATGTCTTCCATAACTTTGGGTGATGACACTTTAGTAGAATTTTTAGGGAGAGGGTCTATTGAAATGGATGGAGGAACATTCAATAATATTCTAAGTGTTTTATCACTTTCAACTAATATCTTATTAGCATACAAAATTACTCACATCGATAAAGGCATGAAGGTAGAGTTTTCACTAGATTCTATCACAATCAGAGATTTGCACAATGATTATACAATGGTAGTGGGTAGGGTATATTCCAATCTAGGTTATACACCTCACATTTTTCACCTGATTCTTCTTTGAATTCAATACTGACTCATTCAAATAGAGTTAGTAAACTTTGGCATGAGTGGTTTGGTCACCTTAACTACTAATTCATAGAATAACTTAGAAAAATGACATGTTCATAGGCTTACCTAGATTCCATTTCTATAAGGGTCTTTGTGAGCATTTCACCCTGGGAAGCATAGTGAAGATAAATTTGACAAAGGTAAATCTTGGAAGGACTCTTAGGTATTAGAGTTATTACATAGTGATGTATCTAGGAATTTTCATAGTTTTCCACAGGGGCTAAGTATGTGCTTACCTTCATTTATTATTTCTTGAGATATGCATGGTTTCACTTCCATAGGTATAAATTTTAAGCATTCAACAAGTTTTTAGACTTCAAGGTTCTTTTAGAGAAACAATATGATAAATTCATCCAGGTTATTTGAATTGATAATGGGAGTGAGTAGGTCAACAACAAGTTTGAGTAGTTTTGCACAACAAAGGGGATTGAGTTTTGATAGATAGTTTTTTATAGTCCTTAATATAATGGATTTTCATAATGAAATAACACATCCTTAAAAGAGATGATAAAATGTATGATTCACTATAGATCATTGGCAACCCAGTATTGGGTGGAAGCCATTAATTATTCATATTATATTTACAATAGGGTTCCTCATAAATATTTGAAAGGTATCACTCCCTTCAAAACTTAAGCACAAAATAAAACACATAGTTGATAACTTAAGGGTTTTCATATCTTTAGCTATGACATGCATACTAAAGAAGAAAAGAAATATTATAAAACTTCAAAGTATGCCTTGAATATTTGTATATTATCTAGATGGTGTCAAGGGGTAATGTCTTCTTCATCCAAACACACATGAGTTTTACATTGAGAGAAGTGTCCAC
The DNA here is from genome assembly GCA_037957365.1 of Torreya grandis. NCBI lineage: Eukaryota > Viridiplantae > Streptophyta > Pinopsida > Cupressales > Taxaceae > Torreya > Torreya grandis. The sequence goes on along the minus strand of JARHVA010008048.1, from coordinate 132,256 downwards.
TTTCAAGATAATCCCACAGACTCAACACTCAACACTTTTATAATTTCATTAGACTCACTTGGATTTTATTTAGATGATTTAAATAACCCTAAGAACATTCCATAGGTTGAGGACACTTATTCCAGTTTTGATAACAAGAGAAGTGATAGGGATTAATTTTCATCCATAACTAGCCACACTTCAGAGGATGATGTTTATCTACATAAATCATCCACTTTTATTCCTCTTTAGGATAGGCACACACTATAGAGCATAGGGACATGGGTTGTGGATCCTTTGTATGATAGGTGGATATGTTTAGAATTTTAGAGTGGGCCACATGTATTTTATGCCTCCCTCTCAGATCTATAGATGTTTTGGGAGGCATCAGGTATTCTTGAGTGGGATTATACCATGCATGAGTATAAATATTTAATTGGTAATCATACTTGAGAATTGACACATATTCTTAAGGGAATAATAGTAGTTTAATGCATATGGATATATATGATTAAGCATGGAGAAGAGGGGTATATTAACAAGTTTAATGCACACTTGGTCACCAAGGATTTCTCACAAGTGAATAGCATCAAATACATAGAGACCCTTTCCCTAGTCATCAAACTGAACTCTATCAGACTCACATTTACTATTTGCATAGCCAATCATTGATATGTTCATCATATGGATATGAAGAGTGCATTTCCTCATGGATATCTTGATAAGGATATTTACATGTAGCATCCTCTATGTTTTGTTGTCGATTCTTACCTTGTATGTAGACTATAGAAATCTATCTATGGCCTCAAATAGATCTCTTGATATCAGTATGCCAAGATTGATTCCTTTCTTCTTTTAGCAGGATTCACTAGATGTCAATCAAATAAGGATGTTTATCTCTTGTGACATGATGATTCTCTCTTGATTCTAGTTCTTTATGTTGATGATATGTTTATCACTTATAGACATTTTAAATCCATTCAAGTGGTGAAAAAGGATCTTTAGGACATATTTTCTATGATATAATTGGGCTTATTACAATACTTCCTTGGGATTAATATTTCTTATTATGACTCAAGGATTTCTCTTGCACAACCTAAGTATGTTCTTGATCGACTTGCTTAGTTTCATATGGCTGATTTTAAGCCAACTCTAACTCCCTTTCTATATGGAGTCAAGATTGAGACATATTTTAATTCACCTTTGGTCAATACTACCTTGCATTGATAACTTATGGGAAGCCTTATTTATTTAACACATACTCGACTAGACATTTCATATACAATAGGCCTAGTCTCCAATTTCATGTAGGAATCCCATGAGATCCATTGGAAATTATCTAAGAGGATATTGCACTACAATTTAGTGCATACATAGAATTGGGAATAATTACATAAATAGAATTGACTTAGACTTGATTGGATATACTTACTCAAACTAGGTTGGTGATATTCATAATCATAAGTCCACTTCAGGGTACGATTTCTCCATTAGTTCAGGTATAACTAATTAGTCAATAAAGGAGAATAATTCTACTAATTTATCATCTACTGAGGTAGATTATAGGGGGTTATCAATGTTAATAATAAGGCCATTTATCTTTGGGGATTCTCATAGAGTTTGGTATCTATTTCAAATGACCTACCATCATCAATTGTGATAACTAGAGTACCATTCAAATTTTTAGGAATCCAATCCAACATCAACCAACCAAACACAAATATTCACATGCATTTAATCAAAGAGATAATTCATGGGGACATCATTTATTTGATATATTTTGAGGTGATAGAGCATATTTTAAACATTTTCACAAAACCTTTCACAGAGATCAAGTATATTCACTTGCAGGCTCTTCTTGAGGTTTTAGACACTATAAAATCATCTTCTAGGGGGGGTTATAGGACTTTATTTTTATGTTTATAATTTGGGTGGAGGGGTTTCCTATATATTTTATCCCTTTCTCTACTTTATGAGAGATTACATTGTACATGAGTACCTCATTAGGCCTTGTTATTGGGACCCATTTTGTTACACTACCCATCTAAGTTGTGCTTATGTGGGGATGTTAGTGTTTAGGTTTTATTTTTTACCATGTTTATTTATTATGGGATTTTTTAACTCACTTGGAGTTTCTATACTTTCATGGATAAGCTTTCTTATGTGTGCAAGTTGACTGGGTGACTAGGAAGTAGCTCCCTTGACCATCTATTCTGGTATGGGATTTAATCCTCTATTCATGGACCTGCTGACCACATTTTATGGATGAGTTACTATTATATTATAGGGTTATATTGACCAAATTTTTTACATGATTTAATCATCATTATTATATTTACAGTTCTCACAATTTTGATATTTTTTAATGGAATTTTGGATTTTGGGTCCTATCTTTCCTTGTGCAATATTCTCGCATTATTATTTAATTTTACTTTCATCTACTTTATTGTATGTAACTAATTTGTTCATGCAATTAATTAACATATGATTTTTATCTATCCAAAGCCTAGACTCAACCTCAATACTATTATTTATCTCTCTTTATGTAGAATGAATTGTTTAAATATATATTAAAATAGATTAACTTTGAATTGATTCATAATTGAAATCTTTCATTTGTTGGTTTTATATATCATGAGAGATGATATGGGTAACCAACTCACATCATAAAAATATATGAATAATGTTATTGTTATGTCCTAAGATATAGTATGTCCTAAACACCTCCTAATTTAGAGACATATATTGGTGAGAACACATAGTAAAATTGTTTGTTTTAACTTCAAGCAATGAAACTCTACATCATATTTATATGATTATGCCCATAGATATAACCTTATATTTATGATCCATAGGACTATACATCACTGTTATATTATAGTTAAACTAACCCTAAACACCCCTTTAGGTGGCATGCACTGAGACCAAAATCACCTTGTTGAAATTTTGTGTTCTTGGCAAATATATCATTTTCCATATATTATCTTAATGCATTAAATTTTATAACTTTTATGTTTTGTAGGCACCACATATTTATAAGGTTGTGTCATATAAATTTGATCCATAAAAAGGTGAGAGGAGAGTTTATTGTCATAATTGAAGACATATATAAACCTAGGTTATACATCTAAGGTGATTAGGCATAATTTATTCTGAAGCAATGATCAACATGAGAGTTATTTGTAGTGCAAGGGTAGTTTTAGGCACAAATTATTTTTAATGTTGATATGGCTCATTTTGTATGACTATATGGACCATTTTTTATATGTATATGGTTTAAATTATATGCGTATATGGCCCATTTTATTTCATTATGACACTATTTGGATACATATACATACTATCTGACATATCTATGTGAATCATACAATATTATAATTTATGTTTATAGAATTACTTCTTATATGTCATTATTATTGTTACATACATATCCTTTTTGAAATTATTCATAAATGAATAAGTTTTCAAGCATGGTTGTGTAAATGAACAAATAAATAATGTTTATCTTTAATGATTGTTGTTTAGATAATGTCTAAAAAATATTATTATTATAACATGCTTCGATAAAATCAAAAGTATGTTGTGATGGTCACTATGATAGTGAGAATAAGTTTGGTAGTAATAAAAATAATTTTGGATTGAAACTCATTATGTCCTCCACAACACAAGGTGATTATATATAAATTGGAAGATAGAGATATAAATAATGATAGTAATGGATCATGAAAGAGGTTTATATAAATAAAAATTATGACAATTTAAATAAATTACATAAATGATAATGTTATGCAGGATTGGTACCATGGGGCCTAGGACTAAGTGTATATGCAATAACTAAATTTAGTTTTGTAGAGTGAATGTATAGATATGTATTTAGATAAAAAAATCAATACATATTAAATAGATTGAAAGTATTAACTTGCATAAAATGTAACTTCTATTAAATATGTAAATAGGAAAATGGTACAATGTGTTACAGTGCATGTTTTATATAGTAGATACACATAGCATTATATTTGTGTTACAAATGTGTATGGAATTGACCTTGGTTGGATACATACATTACATATTTATATAATAGTAATACATGAGATTTTTAAAACTATTATCAATTATAAATAATATGGTTACAAGTCATTTCCTCTTCCTTATTGGGTGACATTTAAAGTTATAGGTTGGTAGAAACTAATGGTCTAATTGATATATTTTAGTCTAGAAAGTTATACCTAAAAAGGCACACATTTAGAATAAGCTATAATTTAGATGTACTAAAGCAAAGACAAGCATGGTCACATGAGTTTGTGAGTAAGTGATACTAATTCATGTAGGACTACAAGCTTAGAGGTACATAGTGGCATGCACAGGCTATAGTTTGGAGTGAGATGTGAATAAAATTCTATGATAAAGCATGGGATATGTGTACTTATATTATAAATCTTCAATCAAAGGAGTGCACAAGATTATATAGGGGATGTTAGCTATGTGCAAGAAAATAAGAGACAAGTGTAATCTATTGCACATGAGTTATGCATGGATAAATGTGAACAAATTATATAAAATAAAGTGAGGATAATAATATAAGCTTTATTATGTTAGTATGGCTTAAATGTCTTTACTTGTTGATAAAATTTCATAGACCTTCTTTAGGATGTACAATTTTTATATTATGTGAGGAAAATCATCAATGTAAATGAGAATGAGGGGGATAAGATAATCATAACCTTACTCCCATATGGATGTTACACTTAATGTATAAAGGACCAAAAAAAATAAAAATTAAAATATAAACACTCTCTTTATTGAAGAATCTATTATATAAAAATTCTCAAACATACCCCCCATTGCCATACTAACTATGAATAAGACTCTAAACTTAGTTTCATTATTGTATTAACTAATGTACATTGATATTATAGGAATTTGGCTCTCTCTTTCTATCTCTCACTTAGCTAAGATAATTATTTTGGTTATCGTGCTCTCTTAAAGTTGGAACTCTCTCCCAAACTAACTTGTTTATGTCTATAATTAAATTTGGTATCTCTTGTAGGTGAACCATGAGTATTAGATAAGAAAAATTAAATCTTAAAATTTCATAAGAAAGTTATCTTGACACCCTTAGAGGATTCTCTACTAGCCTTGTCCAGGTAGAAATGACAGTATGTTTTCTCTTGGAACCAAATCATACTTTTATGACCAAAAGTTGGTTAGTAGAAAGCATATTTTTTTATTATCTATCCCAATTAATGAATTATATTAATAGACACATTTTTATGGGCATATAAATTCAATAATGTCCTTCATCTTCCCTCTATTAGGCCCTAGAGTTGAAATTTGTAGGCGTACAGATGTATCCCTGAAGAGAATATCTTTGTTCTTAAGGAGAAAATGGAATGAACTTTGCACAATCATTATAGGAACTATGGGTATTAAATATGATGTAAAATTAAAATAAAAAGTCCTATAAGGACCCATTATAGGATTATCTACTATTTTTGATGATGGAAAAAAGTGGCACATTTTCTTTTGCAGTCAAATCTCACTTTAGGGACCAAATGTCAATAGAATGTGTATCTTTAACTTGCTATCCCAATCGATGAACCATATTTGTAAAATATCTAAATGTGAATATAAAAAAAATAATGGAATTTTTATACCCTATTTTGGGACCATATTTCAAAGAATTAGTAGGGAAGATTCATCTATGAAGAGAATATTCATTTTCTTAAGGGAAAAATGGAACAAACTTTTACATAGACGTTACATTTGAACTTTGAGTGGTAGAAACAAATCATCAGCTCCTAAAATTATGTGGGTGAGTAATATTAACACCAAAAATTAATTTTATACCACTCATGATGAGGAATAAATGATGGTATATTTTTTCTCACAGCCAAATCTCGTTTTAGGGACCAAAATATTGTCATTAGAATGTGTATCTTTTGACTTGGTAGAATAATCAATGAATCATATCTGTATACACATTCAAATAAGAATATATACATATTAATGGAATTATTACACACTTTATTGGGCTTGAGATTCAAAAATTGTAAGTGGGCATACACATCCATAAAGATAAACTTCATGTTCTTAAGGTGAAAAATGAAATGAACTTTGCGCAGGCATTTCAATGAATCGTGAGTGGTAGAGACAAATCATTAGATCCTTCATATACATGATAAAATTTTATAAGTAAATTTTGGATGATTCTCTACCACTCACAACAAGGGACAAATTATGATACATTTTTTCTAGCAACCAAATCTTGCTTTAGGAACCAAAACATGGTTAGTATAAGATGTTGTTTTGAGTCACTAGACTAGTTGATGAACTATATTCATGGACACATGTAAATGGGCATATAAACACAATAATGGATTTATTACAGAATTTTAAATAACCTATATTCAAAATTTATAGGTATATAGCCATATCCCTTAAAAGACTGTTCTCGTTCTTAAGTGGAAAAATAGAACAAACTTTGCACATCTATTTCAAGTGGACCATGAGTGGTAGAGATGAACCATTAGATCCTAAACTTGTAATTTATATAATAAAATCTTATATGATTATGGTACACTCATGGTAATGGATAAATATGACACATTTTATCTCACAACCAAATCTTTCTTTAGGAACTAAAAGATGGGTAGTAGAATGTGTATCTTTTGACTCACTCGACAAATTGATGAACCATGTTTGTGAACATGTTTATATGAGTGTATAAACATATAAATTGAATTTTTACATCATAAATCAATCCCCATATTTAAAAATTTCAAGAATATATATCCATTCATTAATATAATCTTGTTTTTTTTAAGGGGAAAAATGAAATGATCTTTGTGTAGCTATTACACGAGAACTTTGAGTCATGGAGATGAATTGTCAGCTCTTAAAGTTACTCAAAAAAGTAATATAAACACCCCAAAAGTATAATTTTCCACAAATTATGAGGGATAATATTTACATGTTTCCCTCACAACTAAATCCCATTTTAGGGACCAAATGTTAATTAGTAAAACATGTATATTTTGACTTGCTAGTCTAATCAATGAACTATCTTTGCCCAAAAATATGGATGGGTGTATAAACATAATAATGGATATTTTAAACCTAATTTATCCTTGGAGTAAAAATTTATAGGCATTTAGACACATCCCTTAAAATAATCTTCTCATTCCTAAGGGGAAATTTTTTAATGAACTTTACATAGTCATTATAGGCGAACCATGAGTGGTAGAGAAATATCTTTAGCTCCTATAATTTCTTAGGTGATTAATATCAACACCCATTAGATTATTATGTACTAATATTTATGAGGATTAAATTGAAATATATTTTCTCTAGTATCCAAATCTTGTTTTAGGGACCAAAATTTGGTCACTAGAATGCTAAACTTTTGACTCACTAGCTGATTTGATGAATTATATTTATAGACACATGTAGAAGGGCATATAAATATATGAATTTAATTAATAATAATTTTATTACCTCCCAAATTATAAACATATAGGCATCAAGATGCATCCCTAAAGAGAAACTTTTTGTTCTTAAAGGGAAAAATGAAATGAACTTTATGTAGCCATTACGTGAAAACTATGAGGGGTTGAGATGAACCATCATCTCCTATAGTTGTATCCAAAATTAATTAAAGAATATTATATATTATTATTTTCAACCCATGATGATAAATAAATTGTAACACATTTTTTCTCACAACCAATTTTTTATTTAGAGACCAAAAGATTGTCAATATAATGCATATATTTTGACTCGCATACCCAATCAATGAACCATGTTCTTGGACATGTATTTATGGGTGCATCAAATCATGAAAGACCTTTATTTTACATATATCATCTCTTAGAGTTTTTTTTGTGTGTGTCTAGATGCATCCATACAGATAATTTTATCATTCTTAAGGGGAAAAATTGAAAGAACTTTGTGCAACCATTATAGGCAAACCATAAGGGGTAGAATTGAACTACCAGCTCCTAAAATTTTAAATATGAGCATTATGATTACCCTAGATAATTTTTTTTCCTTTAATTATGAGGAATAAATAGAAACATATTTTCTCTCATAACCAAATATCACTTTAGGGGTTAAAATCTAGTTAGTATAACTCATAACTTTTGACTCACATTCTGAATCAACAAACCATCTTCATGAACACATGTAGATGGGAACATAAAATTATGAATGGACTAAATAAACAAACCACAAAATATTATATTCATAAATTTTAAGTTAAATGCATCCCTAAAGATAATTTTCTCGGACTTGAGGAGAAAAATAGAACAAACAATTTGCAACCATTGTAGGTAAACTATAAGGGGTAGGAACAAACTGATAGCTCTAAAATTTTAATAGGTGAGGTTTTTGAGCACCACCAAGAGGATTATATTATAATCATTATGAGGAAAAAATAAAAACATTTTTTCTCTTGGATCCAAACTTAGATTTAAAAACTATAAATTGGTTAGTAGAACATGTAACTTTTAACTCGCACATTCAATTGATGAACCATATCCATGGAAACGTATGGATTGGCATATAAATGCATGAATTTAATTTATATAAATTAAATCACCTCATATAATATAAAATTCTAAGTAAGAATATGAATCCCCTATTATAACCTATTCATTATTAAAGGTAAAATAAAATGAACTTTGTGTAGTCGTTGCATGCAAACCATGAGGGATAAAGACAAACTTAAAACTCCTAAAGTTTCATAGGGGATCATATATGAATCCAATATATTTTTATATTTTATTCATGATAAGGAATAAATAACATCAAATTTTCTCTTATAACTAAGTCTTGATTTAGTATCAAAAATTTGGTTAGTAGAATGCATAAATTTTGACTTACATGCCTAATCAAGGAACCATATTTAAAAAACACAACTATATGGGTGTATAAATGTAGTTATGGAATTTTTTATTACTCCTTTTTCTCTTAGAGTTGAAATTTTAAGGTAGGAAAACGTATTTGTGAAAATAATCTACTCATTCTTAGAGGGGAAATGGAATAAAAATTTTGTAGCTATTGCAAACAAACTATCAGCTCATACTATTACACAAGGTATTAATTTGAGTAACTCCCATAGTATTATATTCCACTCATTATGATTAATAAATGGTATCACATTTTATCTTTCAACCAAATACTACTTTAGGGACTAAAACCTAGTAAGTAGGTTTGACTCACTTGCTCAATCAATGAACCATTTTAGTAAACACATCCACATGTTAATAGAAATGGATGAATGTAATTATTCCTCCATTTTTAAATTCCCATATTTAAAAATTTTAGGAGGAAATATATATCTCTAAATATAATTTTCTAGTTCATAAGGGAGAAATGGAACAAACTCTATGCAACGATTACACACAAACCATGAGGGGTAGAGATGAACTATCAATTCCTAAAATTACATGAGTAATATGATCACACCCAAGAGTATTATCTTATACTAATGATAATGAATAAATGTTTCACATTTTATCTCAAAACCAAATCTTGTTTTAGGGAGTAAAATTTGGTTAGCAGAACATGTAACTTTTGACTCATGCACCCATATCTATGAACCATGTTCATGAACATATATAAATTAGATATAAATGCATGGATGGCCTTATTTAATTATTTTTCATATATAAAATTTTAAAATTTTATGTGTAAATTCACATCCCTTAAAATAATTTTCTCATTCTTTACAGGAAACATGGAATGAACTTTGTGTAGTCATTGTAGGCAAACCATGAGTGGTAGAGGCTAATCACCATATCATATATTTTTAAAGGGAGTGTTATGACAAACCCCTTATGATTATATTTCACTCATGGTGAGGAATAAATGGTGATAAATGTTATCACATATCCTTATCTTACTTTTGGGACCAAAATTTGGTCAGTAGAACACACAAATTTTGACTTGCATGTCTTATTAATGAACCATATTTATGGACATTTTGATGGGTCTATAAATATATGAATGGAATTAATATGAACTCTATCATATCCCAGAGTAAAAAAAAATTATGTGGATAGACTCATCCTTGAATATAATTTTCTCATTCTTAAAGGGAAAAATAGAATGAAATTTGTGTAGTTATTACAAGAAAACTATGAGGGGTAGAGACAAACCATTAGCTCCTATAGTTTCACTAGGGAGTGATTTGAGCCCCTAAATAATCTTTTCCCTTGATCATAATAAGAAATAAATGGTGTCATTTTTTCTCTTTCAGATAAATCTTACTTTGGGGAATAAAAATTGGATAATATAATGTGCAATTATTGAATCATGTGCCCAATCAACGAACTATCTTTGTGGACAAATATAGGTGGACATATAAATACATGAATGACATTATTCTACAATCTATATCATTATAGACTCAAAACTTTCAAGAAGTGAGATGCATCCCTAAAGATAATTTTATCATTATTAAGGGAAAAACAAATGTAACTTTGTGTATGTGTTGTAAGAAAACCATGGGGGTTAGAGACTAAGTGTAATCTCTTATTGTTTCATGGGGGAGTGATCTGAGCACCCCTTGAGGACTCTCTTTTTATTATGAAGAGGAATGAACTTATATAATAAATATGTATTCTTTTTTTACTTTTCTTTATTTTAATAATATATATTTATTTACTCATGGCACCAACCACATGAATTTGGAGGCTCATCTAGTATCACTAACCTACATTAAATGTGTTAGTTATTATTTCAAATAAAAATACATACATAATGAAAAAATAATTAACTATTAGAATATAAGAAATAAAATAAGTTAACTCATTTGACATAACTAGTGATAAATGGGACATGAATTTCAAAAACCTCCCATAGAGAAATACAAGAATAATAACACATACTTCCATCCCAAAAATATTGAGTTATAGTACACAAATAGACACCATTAATGAAATAATTAGTCTCACATAGGTCATGATTGACCATGGGATGCATACATTGAGGACTTGTATATAAGCTACAGGTGGTGGCACATCTAGTTGTGTCCCTCCTACTATTGATGCTTCACATGGTGGCACAACTACAAGACATCTTGAAGTTCTTGTAAATAATTACACATCATGTGGGAGGAAGTGCATTGTACCTCCTATTGAGGTTAGGCATATATGATTTGAATATGTAAATACAATAGGCACACTAAAGGATATTATATGAGAACATATATATATATATATATATATATATATATATATATATATATATATATATATATATATGACATTTATATGCAATTATATATACAATCTACATTTGATTTATCACCCACAGACACTAGTATAGAATAATATATTCCATTTTAAATTACTTTAGCACCTTAGGAACTAGTAAGCTAGAGTATATGTTGGCTACAATTGTTTCACCACCTCAGGTTAGTACACAACTAGATATATAGGGTTTATCTACTTCACCATATGTATTCACACAGGGAATTTATTATAGTCTATTTATGTATGGAAATTAATATTAAGTTTATATTTTAATATATGTTTATTTAATTGATTAATATTTGACTTATTTCATTTTTTCACAAGTATAGATGATAACTAATATTTTAGGTACACCACCTAGTTTGGATTTTATTTTTGAGGTTGTGATTAGCACTATAGTATCATACACTTGGGTTGGGATGTAAATTTTCAAGTTTATATATTGTTTGAATATTTTTTATACACCATTCTTGTATTGTTTTTTTTCTTGCTTTGCCTTTCGCTCCTTTTATGAGAGTTAGAAACATAGGAAGAGAGATGGATAGGAAGAATGAGAATGTTGCATTATATCTCTCTCCCCATCACTCTCTCTTTATCCACATTTAACTCTCTTACACTCCCTCTTGTTATCATTATTTTTCTTTAATTTTTATCCCTCTCTTACTATCCCTTTATGTATAGCAGTAATAATTTTAATTTATCTTAAATACATTATATAATTTTTCTATTTCAATGTTTATTTATATAGGTGATGATAGACGTTGTTATTACCCTATCTAGACTATAATAATCTCATGATAACACTACAATTAGCATTACAATTCAATGATATTTGTTTGATTAGGTGTTTTAATTTTTCCCATATTTATTTATTATGGGATTTTTTACCTGACTTGGAATTTTCCACTTTCATGGAGAAGCTTTGTTATGTGTATAGGTTGACCAGCTAACTATGAAGTAACTTGCTTGACTAGCTATTCTTGGTATGGGAGTTACTCCTCTTTTCTTGGCCTTGTAGACCACCTTTTATGAAGGAGTTACTCAACACTCTCCTATTTGTAATTCTCACATAATGGGAGATTGGTTAATGGAAGTTTGGATTTTATATCCTATCTTGTATTATGCAATATTCTCATATTGTTGTTTCATTTTGATTTCAACTACTTTGTGGTATGTACCTGCTTGGTTCGTGTAATCACTTGGCTTATGTATTTGACATATCCATAACCTAGACTTAACCCTGATATGGTATTAGAGCCATCTTAGTAATCATATGTCTTATTTTACACTATAAACATTATTTTTGAATATTAAGATTGTTTGAGGCAATTCTTTAGAGGGTTTGAAAAAAAGAGGTGTTTATCGATATCTCAAAAACCTTGAGATTTGTCAAATATTTTTTAATATGAAGTTATGTGGGATCTATATTTTTATTAGCTCAGTTATTTTATGATTATGTACGATTATTATTTTTATTTATCCATATGAGCTTTCTTCATTCTATTAGAAAGGATTATCAACATCATCCTCTACATTATATTAAAACCCACTAGTGATCCGTCTTTGTAGATTGACCTAAGATGGCTCATGTTGGAGTTAATGAACTAGTTTGGGGTGTATATAGTTGGTTGGTGATTTCAGTCATCCACATGAACTTTGTAAGTAGTTAATCACTTTTATAAGTCATGAACAATTTTTTTAGTATCATTAAACTACATTTGGAGAGTAATGTTCATTGGTCAGGTTATTTATCTAGTTTAAATTCCTTCTAATCTCCATTCATAGCCATACTTGGTCTTTGCTATTACCATTCAATGTGAACCCTCCAGTCTACCCTCCATTCCATGATACCTACTCACAATGTCCAATTTGAACCTTAAGGTCTATCATCCTATGTAAGAGCCCTTAGCTTGCTGCCGAATTGGTAAGAATATTTTAAAAAAAGAAACCACCTTCTTATAATTCATGATTTTCAAATACCACTATTTTTTATTTCAAAAAAGAAGGAAGGTTTTATGTTTAAATAAAAAATAAAGTGGGACTTCTTAATTTCATAGGGGTTTTTATTGGTTTTTTTAAAATAATATACTCCCTAGTTTTTTTTAATGGCAATTTTATTCATAAGAATCAAAATTTTATGAGAGAATTTTTTATTGTTTATCATAAACAATATTTTTGGGTATCCTTTTAAAATTAAGGACAGAGTTTTTAAGTGATAGGGAAATTTATTTTTATTGTTTTTTTAGAAAAACAATACATTATGTGTGTTAAAATGAGAAGTGTTTTTGTTTAAAATATCTTCATATTTTCACTTGATGAATACCAGAGGGTGAGATCTAGTTTGGCATGTAGCTAGTAAGTGGTTAAACCCCATTGAATTCAAAATAGTAATTTCTCTCTACTAATCACTTTGTATATTTTTTTCTTGGATGCATTATTGGTTGAACCTAACATACCCTTGATTTGTTGATTTTGTCTTTTCTGACACTTGCACTAATTGCTCTAGACACATTATCGGTTGTGTTTTCCATATTTTGACCATGCATTATTTGAAACATTCAGGGAGGGTTCACCATTTCATATTTTAGGGAGTGTACTATGTTTTGAGTCACTATTTCATTCTACATGCACTTTTTTTTATAAAAACAACAAAAACCACTAAACTTTATTTTTGCACAATGTATACAAGTTCAATTAATATAATTTAATTTCATTTATATAATATGAATTGAAAAATAAAATGAAACTTATATTAAGGATCAAAGGTTGAAATTATATTACAGTGTGAAATGAAAATGAACCTAGTATAAAATCATAAAAAGTTAAGTGGTATAACATTGTGATGAAATTTATGGGCTACTATGTCTTTATGTGTCTCTTGATCTTAGTTTTCACTTAGAACTTGATAAATATTCCAATGAAGTGTGGCCCATATTGTAAAATATTTTTGGGAAGATATATGTGATGAGAGGTTAGATAATTGTAAATGATCTTATTAGCATAAGTCCTAACAACTTTGACACCTTTTAGGATTTATTCACCAAGTTCAGGGCTTTGAGATGTTGAAATAATGTGGAATAGAGAAGAAAGATGACCAACTTATTCTTTATATATTCTCCAAGATAGGTCCTGATTAATCAATATTTATCTCTACTTTCCATGCCACTAAAAGTGCTCTAGGCACTACACGGAAAATGCCCTCTTTAGATGCCTTTATTTTTGACTCAACTCATAAGTAAGAGAAGTTAATACAGTTGGTCACATTGAAGTCCACAAAACCTCAAACCCTAATTTTTGGGAATAGGAAAGCTAAGACTTCAAACAAAGAGAAGAATAAGGATGAAGAAAAGAATAAATAAACAACCTCTACCAAAATAACCATTGAAACCTCCTCTTCCAATGATAAACCTAAGAAAGAGAAGGTTAAGTGTTCCCATTGTAATAAAAATGGGCATGATGAACACAAGTGCATGAAGAAACAAATTGATCACCAAACTCATCTTATAGAAAATAATAACATAAGTATTCTTGAGTATATCAATAACAATTCATCAACTCAAGATTATTCTAAGGAAAAATGAAAAGGTAAATATAAATAAAAGGGCAAGGTTCTTCTATAAATTACATCCCCAACATATTCATAGGTTATTGACTTAGGTGCTTCCCACCACATTGGATCTTCACAAGTTTAGGTTTTTTTCCTTAGAGCCTTATAAAATGTCTTCCATAACTTTGGGTGATGACACTTTAGTATAAGTTTGAGGGAGAGGGTCTTCTAAAATGGATGGAGGAACATTTAATAATATTCTAAGTGTTATGTCACTTTCAACTAATATCTTATTAGCATATAAAATTACTCACATCGGTAAAGGCATGAAGGTAGAGTTTTCACTTGATTCTATCACAATAAGAGATTTGCACAATGATTATACAATGGTAGTGGGTAGGGTTTATTACCAATCTAGGTTATACACATTCTCACATTTTTCACCTGATTCTTCTTTGAATTCATTACTGACTCATTCAAATAGAGTGAGTAAACTTTGGCATGAGTGGTTTGGTCACCTTAACTACTAATTCATAGAATAAATTAGAAAAATTACATATTCATAGGCTTACCTAGAGTCCATTTCTATAAGGGTCTTTGTGAGCGTTTCACCTTGGGAAGCATAGTGAAGATAAATTTGACAAAGGTAAATCTTGGAAGGACTCACAGGTATTGGAGTTATTACATAGTGATGCATCTAGGAATGTTCCTAGTTTTTCACAAGGGCTAAGTATGTCCTTACCTTCATTTATTATTTCTTGAGATACACATGGTTTCACTTCCATCACTATCGATTTTAAGTTTTCAACAAGTTTTGAGACTTCAAGGTTCTTGTAGAGAAACAATATGATAAATTCATCAAGGTTATTTGAATTGATAATGGGGGTGAGTAGGTCTACAACAAGTTTGTGTAGTTTTGCACAACAAAGGGGATTGATTTTCAATAGATAGTTTTTTATAGTCCTAAATACAATGGAGTTGCATAATGAAATAACATGCCCTTAAAAGAGATGATAAAATGTATGATTCACTATAAGTCATTGGTACCACAATATTGGGTGGAATACATTTATTATGCCTATTACATTTAGACTAATGTTCCTCATAAATATTTGAAAGGTATCACTCCCTTCAAAACTTAAGCACAAAATAAAACCCATAGTTGATTACTTAAGCGTTTTGATATCTTTAGCTATGACATGCATAGTAAATATGAAAAGAAATATTATAAAACCTCAATGTAAGCCTTGAATATTTTTACGTTATCTAGATGGTGTCAAGGGGTAATGTCTTCTTCATCCAAACACACATGAGTTTTACATCGAGAGAAGTGTTCACTTTCAAGATAATCCCACAGACTCAACACTTGACACTTTTAAAATTTCATTAGACTCACTTGGATTTTATTTAGATGATTTAAATAATCCTAAGCACATTCCATAGGTTGAGGACACTTATTCCAATTTTGATAGCAAGAGTAGTGATAGGGATTAATTTTCATCCATAACTAGCCACACTTCGGAGGATGATGTTTATCTACATGAACCATCCACTTTTATTCCTCTTTGGGATATGCATACACTATAAAGCATAGGGACATGGGTTGTGGATCCTTCATTTGATAGGTGGATATGTTTAGAGTTTCACAGTGGGCCACATGTATTTTATGCCTCCCTCTCAGATCTATAGATGTTTTGGGAGGCATCAGGTATTCTTGAGTGGGATTATACCATGTATGAGCATAAATCCTTAATTAGGAATCATACTTGGGACTTGACACTTATTCTTAGGGGAATAATAATAGTTCAATTCATATGGATATATATGATTAAGCACGGAGTAGATGGGTATAGTAACAAGTTTAATGCACACTTGGTCACCAAGGATTTCTCACAAGTGAATAGCATCAAATACATAGAGAACTTTCCCCCAGTCACCAAAATGAACTATATTAGACTCACACATACTATTTACATATCCAATCATTGGTATGTTCATCATGTGGATATGAAGAGTGCATTTTCTCATGGTTATCTTGATAAGGAGATTTACATGTAGCATCCTCTAAGCTTTGTTGTCGATTCTTACCTTGTTTGTAGACTATGGAAATCTATCTATGGCCTCAAATATATATCTTGATATCAGTATGTCATGATTGATTCCTTTATTCTTTTAGTAGGATTCACTAGATGTCATTCAAATAAGAATGTTTATCTCTTGTGACATGATGATTCTCTCTTTATTCTGGTTCTTTATGTTGATGATATTTTAATCACTTGTAGACATTTTTAATCCATTGAAGTGGTGAAAAGGGATATTTAGGACATATTTTCTATGATATACTTGGGATTATTACACTGCTTCCTTGGGATTAATATTTCATAGTATGACTCAAGGATTACTCTTGCACAACCTAGGTATGCTCTTGATTTACTTGATCAATTTCATATGGCTGATTTTAAGCCAACTCTAACTCCCTTTCTATTTGGAGTCAATATTGAGACATATTTTAATTCACCTTTGGTCAATACTACCTTGCATTGATAACTTATGAGAAGCCTTTTTTATTTAACACATACCCGACTAGATATTTCATATACAATAGGTCTAGACTCCAATTTCATGTAGGAATCCCATAAGATCCACTAGAAATTATAGAAGAGGATATTGCACTACATTTAGTGCATACATAGATTTGGGAATAATTACATAGCTAGAATTGACTTAGACTTGATTGGATATACTTACTCAAACTAGGTTGGTGATATTCATAATCGCAAGTTCACTTTAAGGTACAATTTCTCCATTAGTTCAGGTCTAATTAATTAGTCAAGAAAGAAGAATAATTCTAATAATTTATCATATACTAAGGTAGATTATAGGGGGTTTTCAATGTTACTAATAAGGCCATTTATCTTTGGGGATTCTCAAAGAGTTTGGTATCTATTTCAAATGACCTACCATCATCAATTGTGATAACTAGAGTACCATTCAAATTTGTAGGAATCCAATCCAACATCAACCAACCAAACAAAAAGATTTACATGCTTTTAATAAAAGAGTTAATTCATGGGGACATAATTTTTTTTATATGTTTTGAGATGATAGATCATATTTTAAACATTTTCACAAAACCTTTCACAGAGATCAAGTATATTCACTTGCAGGCTCTTGTTGAGGTTTTAGACACTATAGAACCATCTTCTACAGGGATTATACGACTTTATTTTTATGTTTATAATTTGGGGGGAGGGGTTTCCTAAATATTTTATCCCTTTCTCTACTTTATGAGAGACTACATTGTACATGAGTACCTCATTAGGTCTTGTTATTGAGACCCATTTTTTTACACTACCCATCTAAGTTGTGCTTATGGGGGGATGTTAGTGTTTAGGTTTTATTTTTTACCATGTTAATTTATTATCGGATTTTTTAACTCACTTGGAGTTTATATACTTTCATGGATAAGCTTTCTTATGTGTGCAAGTTGACTAGGTGACTAGGAAGTAGCTCCCTTGACCATCTATTCTGGTATGGGATTTACTCCTCTATTCTTGGCCATGTTGACCACCTTTTATGGATGAGTTACTATTATATTATAAGGTTATATTGAACACATTTTTTATATGAGTTAATGATCATTATTATATTTACACTTCTCACAATTTTAATATTTTTTAATGGAATTTTGGATTTTGGCTCCTATCTTTCCTTGTGCAATATTCTCGCATTATTGTTTCATTTTACTTTCATATACTTTATGGTGTGTAACTAATTGGTTCATAGAATTAATTAAATTATGATTTTGATGTATACAGAACCTAGACTCAACCTCAATACTATTATTTATATGTCTTTTTGTAGAATGAATTATTTAAATATATCTTAAAATAGATTAACTTTTAATTGATTCATAATTGAAATCTTTCATTTGTTGGTTTTATATGTCATGACAGATGATATGGGTACCCAAATCACATAATAAAAACCTATGACTAATGTTATTTTTATTTCCTAAGATATAGTATGTCCCAAACACCACCTAATTTAGAGACATATATTGGTGAGAACACATAGTAAAGTTGTTTGTTCTAACTTCAAGTAATGAAACTCTATATCATATTTATATTTTTATGCACATAGATATAACCTTATATTTATGATCCATGGGACTAAACATCACTGATATATTTTAGTTAAACTAACCCTAAACACGCCTTTAGTTGGCATGCACTGAGACCAAAATCACCTTGTTGAAATTTTTTGTTCTTGACAACTCTATCATTTTCCATATATTATTTTAATGCATTAAATTTTATATTTTTTATGTTTTGTAGGCACCACATATTTATAAGGTTGTGTCATATAAATTTGATCCATAAAAAGGTGAAAGGAGATTTTATTGTCATAACTAAAGACATCTAGAAACCTAGGTTATACATATAAGGTGACAAGGCATAATTTATTTTGAAGCAATGATCAACATGAGAGTTATTTGTAGTGCTAGGGTAGTTTTAGAAACAATTTAATTTTTATGTTGATATGGCTCATTTCGTATGATTATATGGACCATTTTTTATATGTATATGGTTTAAATTGTATGCATTTATTGCCCAGTTTATTTCATTATGACATTATTTGGATACATATACATACTATCTGAGATATCTATGTGAATCATACAATATTATAATTTTTGTTTATAGAATTAGTTCTTATATGTCATTATTATTGTTACATACATATCCTTTTTGAAATTATTCATAAATGAATAAGTTTTCAAGCATGGTTGTATAAATGAACAAATAACTAATGTTTATCTTTAATGATTGTTGTTTAGAAACTGTCTAAAAAATATTATTATTATAACATGCTTTGATAAAATCGAGAGTATGTTGTGATGGTCACTATGATAGTGAGAATAAGTTTGGTAGTAATAAAAGTAATTTTGGATTGAAACTCATTATGTCCTCCCCAACACAAGGTGATTATATATAAATTGGAAGATAGAGATATCAATAATGATAGTAATGGATCATGAAAGAGGTTTGTATAAATTAAAATTATGACAATATAAATTAATTACACAAATGATAATGTTATGTATGATTGGTACCATGGGGCCTAGGACTAAGTGTATATGGAATAACTAAATTTAGTTGTGTAGAGTGAATGTACAGATATGTATTTAGATTAAAAAAATCAATACATATTAAATAGATTGAAAGTATTAACTTGTATAAAATGTAACTTCTATTAAATATGTAAATAGGAAAATGGTACGATGTGTTATAGTGCATGTTTTATATAGTAGATACACATAAAATTCTTTTTGTGTTAAAAATGTGTATGGAATTGACCTTGGTTGGATACATACGTTACATATTTATTTAATAATAATACATGAGATTTTTAAAAGTATTATCAATTATAAATAATATGGTTACAAGTCATTTCCTCTTCTTTACTAGGTGATGTTTAAGGTTATAGGTTGGTAGAAACTAATGGTCTAATTGATATATTTTAGTCTAGAAAGTTACACCTAAAAATGCACACCTTCAGAATAAGATAAAATATGGATACGCTAGAGCAAAGACAAACATTGGAGTTTGTGAGTAAGTGCTACTAATTCATGTAGGACTATGAGCTTAAAGGTACATAGTGTCATGCACAAGGTATAGTTTGGAGTGAGATGGGAATAAAATTCTATGATAAAGCATGGACTATGTGTAAGACTATTAAAAATCTTCAATCAAAGGAGTACACAAGATTATATAAGGGATGTTAGCTATGTGCAAGAAAATAAGAGACTAGTGTAATCTATTACACATGAGTTATGCATGGATAAATGTGAAAAAATTATATAAAATAAAGTGAGGATAATAATATAAGATTTACTATGTTAGTATGGCTTAGATATCTTTACTTGTTGATAAAATTTCATAGACCTTGTTTAGGATGTACATTTTTTAGATTATGTGAGGAAAATCATCAATGTAAATGAGAATGAGGGGGATAACATAATCGTAACCTTACTCCCCTATGGATGTTACACTTACTTTATAAAGGACCAAAAAAAATCAAAATTTGAATAAAAACACTCTCTTTATTGAAGAATCTATTATATTAAAAATCTCAAACACACCCCCCTTTCCCCTACTAACTATGAATAAGACTCTAAACTTAGTATCATTATTGTATTTAACTAATGTGCATTGATATTATAAGAATTTGGCTCTCTCTTTCTATCTCTCACTTAGCTAAAATAATTTTTTTGGTTAGCGTGCTCTCTTAAAGATGGAACTCTCTCCCAAACTAACTTGTTTATGTCTATAATTAGATTTGGTAGCTCTTGTAGGTGAACCATGAGTAGTAGATAAGAAAAATTAACTCTTAAAATTTCATAAGCAAGTTATCTTAAAACCCTCAGAGGATTCTCTATTAGTCATGTCTAGGTAGAAATGACAATATGTTTTCTCTTGGAACCAAATCATACTTTAATGACCAAAAGTTGGTCAGTAAAAAGCATATTTTTTAATTATCTATCCCAATTGATGAATTATATTCATAGACACATTTTTATGGGCATATAAATTCAATAATTTCCTTCATATTCCCTCTATTAGGCCCTAGAGTTGAAATTTTTAGGCATACAGATGTATCCTTGAAGAGAATATCTTTGTTCTTAAGGAGAAAATGGAATGAACTTTGCATAACTATTATTGGAACTATGGGTATTAAAGATGATATAAAATTAAAATAAAAATTCCTATAAGGACCCATTATAGGATTATCTACTATTTTTTATGATGGAAAAAAGGTGGTACATTTTCTTTTGCAGTCAAATCTCACTTTAGGGACCAAAAGTCAATAGAATGCGTATCTTTAACTTGCTATCCCAATTAATGAACCATATTTGTAAAATATCCAAATGTGAATATAAAAACAATAATTTACTTTGTATACCCTCATTTGTGACCATATTTAAAATAATGAGCTAGGAAGATGCATCTATGAATAGAATATTCATTTTCTTAAGGGAAAAATGGAACTAACTTTTACATAGTCATTACATTTGAACTTTGAGTGGTAGAAACAAATCATCAGCTCCTAAAATTACATGGGTGAGTAATACTAACACCACCAAAAAAAATTATGCTACTCATTATGAGGAATAAATGATGGTATATTTTTTCTCACAACCAAATCTCGTTTTAGGGACCAAAATATTGTCATTAGAATTTGTATCTTTTGACTTGGTAGAATAATCGATGAATCATATTTGTATACACATTCAAATGAGAATATATACATAGTAATGGAATTAATACACCTTTATTGGGATTTAGATCCAAAAATAGTAAGTGGGCATACACATCCATAAAGAGAAACTTCATGTTCTTAAGGTGAAAAATGAAATGAACTTTGCGTAGGCATTTCAATGAACCGTGAATGGTAGAGACAAATAATTAGTTACTTCATATACATGATAAATTTATATGAGATAAATTTTGAATATTATTTACCACTCATAACAAGGGAAAAATGATGATACATTTTTTCTGGCATCCAAATCTTGCTTTTGGAACCAAAACATGGTTAGTATAAGATGTTGTTTTGAGTCACTAGCCTAGTTGATGAACCATATCCATGGACACATTTACATGGGAATATAAACACAAGAATGGATTTACTACACCCTTTTAAATAAATTATATTCAAAATTTACAGGTATATGGACATAGCCTTTAAAAGACTCTTCTCGTTCTTAAACGAAAAAATAGAACAAACTTTGCACATCCATTTCAAGTGGACCATGAGTGGTAGAGATGAACCATCAGCTCCTAAAATTGTAATTTATATAATAAAATCCTATAGGATTATGGTCCACTCATGATAATGGATAAATATGACACATTTTATCTCACAACCAAATCTTTCCTTAGGAACTAAAAGTTGGTTAGTAGAATGTGTATCTTTTGACTCACTATACAAATAGATGAACCGTGTTTGTGAACATGTTTATATGAGTTTATAAAAATATAAATTGAATTTTTACATCCTAAATCAATCCCCATGTTTAAAATTTTTTAGCATCTATATCCATTCATTAAGATAATCTTGTTTTTCTTAAGGGGAAAAAATGAAATGAACTTTGTGTAGCTATTACAGGAGAACTATGAGTCATGGAGATGAATTATCAGCTCTTAAAGTTAATCAAACAAGTATTATAAACACCCCAGAAGTATAATTTTCCACAAATTATGAGGGATAATATTTACATGTTTCCCTCACAACCAAATCTCATTTTAGGGACCAAATGTTAATTAGTAAAACATGTATATTTTGACTTGCCAGTCCAATCATTGAACTATCTTTTCCCACAAATATGGATGGGTGTATAAACATAATAATGTCTTATTTAAACCTCATTTAATCCTTGGAGTAAAAGTTTATAGGCATTTATACACATCCCTTAAGATAATCTTCTCATTCTTAAGGGGAAAATTTTTAATGAACCTTATATAGTCATTATAGGCGAACCATGAGTGGTAGAGAAGAATCTTTAGTTCCTATAATTTCTTAGGTGATTAATATCAACACACATTATATTATTATATAATAATATTTATTAGTAATAAATTGAAATATATTTTCTCTAGTATCCAAATCTTGTTTTAGGGACCAAAATTTTGTCACTAGAATGCTAAACTTTTGACTCACTAGCTGATTCGATGAATTATATTTATAGACACATGTAGAAGGGAATATAACTCTGTTAATTTAATTAATCATAATTTCATTACCTCCCAAATTATAAACCTATAGCCATCAATATCCATTCCTGAAGAGAAACTTTTTGTTCTTAAAGGGAAAAATGAAATGAACTTTATGCAGCCATTAAGTGAAAACTATGAGGGGTTCAGATGAACTATCATCTCCTATATTTGTATCAAAAATTAATTAAATAATATTATATATTATTATTTTCCAGCCGTTATGAGAAATAAATGGCAACACATTTTTTCTGACAACCAATTTTTTATTTAGAGACCAAAAGATTGTCAATATAATGCATATGTTTTGACTCACATACCCAATCAATGAACCATGTTCTTGGAAATGTATTTATGGGTGTATAAAATCATGAATGAACTTTATTTTACATATATCACCTCTTATATATTTTTTTGTGTGGCTAGATGCATCCATACATATAATTTTATCATTCTTAAGGGGAAAAATAGAAAGAACTTTGTGTAGCCATTATAGGCAAACCATGAGGGGTGGAATTGAATGATCAACTCCTAAAATTTTAAATATGAGTTTTATGATTACCCCAGATAAAAAAAATTTAATTTAATTATGAGGAATAAATAGAAACATATTTTCTCTCATAACCAAATATCACTTTAGGGGTTAAAATCTAGTTAGTATAACTCATAACTTTTGACTCACATTCTGAATCAACAAACCATCTTCATGAACACATCTAGATGGGAGCATAAAATTATGAATGGAATCAATAAACAAACCATAACATATTATATTCATAAATTTCATGTTGTTAAATGCATCCCTAAGGATAATTTTCTCAGACTTGAGGAGAAAAATGGAACAAACTTTTTGCAACCATTGTAGGTAAATTTTGAGGGGTAGGAACAAACTGACAGCTCTTAAATTTTCATGGGTGAGTTTTTTTACCACCACAAAGAGTATTATATTATAATAATTATGAGGAAAAAATAAAAACATTTTTTCTCTTGGATCCAAACCTAGATTTAATGACTATAAATGGGTTAGTAGAACGTGTAACTTTTGACACACACATTCAATCGATGAACCATATCCATAGAAACATATGGATGGGCACATAAATGCATGAATTTAATTTATATAAATTACATCACCTCATATAATATAAAATTTTAAGTAAGAATATGAATCCCCTAATATAACCTATTCATTATTAAAGGTAAAACAAAAATGAACTTTGTGTAGTCATTGCATGCAAACCATGAGGGATAAAGACAAACTAAAAACTCCTAAAGTTTCATATGGGATCATCTATGAGTCCTATATATTATTATATTTTATTCATGATAAGGAATAAATAATTTCAATTTTTTCTCTTATAACTAAATCTTGATTTAGGATCCAAAATTTGGTTAGTAGAATGCATAAATTTTAACTTACATGCCTAATCAAGGAACCATATTTAAAAAACACAACTATATGGGTGTATAAATGTAGTAATGTAATTTTTGACTTACCCATTTTCCTCTTAGAGTTGAAATTTTAAGGTAGGAAAACATATTTGTGAAAATAATCTACTCATTCTTAGAGGGGAAATGGAACAAAATTTGTGTAGCTATTGCAAACAAACTATCAACTCCTACTGTTACACAAGGTATTAATTTGAGTAACTCCCATAGTATTATATTCCACTAATTATTATTAATAAATGGTATCACATTTTATCTTTCAACCAAATACTACTTTAGGGACTAAAACCTAGTAAGTAGTTTTGACTCACTTGCTCAATCAATGAACCATTTTAGTAAACACATCCACATGTTAATAGAAATGCATGAATGTAATTATTAATAAATTTTTAAATTACCATATTTAAAAATTTTAGGAGGAAATATGTATCCCTAAATATAATTTTCTAGTTCATAATGGGGAAATGGAATAAACTCTATGCAACGATTACACATAAACCATGAGGGGTAGAGATGAACTATCAATTCCTAAAATTACATGAGTGAGTAATATGATCACCCCCCAGGGTATTCTCTTCCAATAATGATAAGGAATAAATGGTTCACATTTTATCTCAAAACCAAATCTTGTTTTAGGAACTAAAATTTGGTTAGCAAAACATGCAACTTTTGACTCAGGCACCCAAATCAACAACCATCTTCACAAACATATATAAATTAGATATAAATTCATGGATGGCCATAGTTAATTATTTTTCACCTATAAAATTTTAAAATTTTATGTGTAAATTCACATCCCTTAAAATAATTATCTCATTCTTTATTGGAAAAATGGAAGGAACTTTGTGTAGTCATTGTAGGCAAACCATGAGTGGTAGAGGCTAATCATCATATCATATATTTTTAAATGGAATGCTATGACAACTCCCTTATGATTATATTTCACTCATGGTGTGGAATAAATGGTGATAAATTTTATCACATATCCTTATCTTACTTTTGGGACCAAAATTTGGTCAGTAGAACACACTAATTTTGACTTGCATGTCTTATTAACAAACCATCTTTATGGACATATTGATGGGTCTATAAATATATGAATGGCCTTATTATGCAATCTATCATATCCCAAAGTAAATAAAAATTATGTGGATAGACTCATCCTTGAATATAATTTTCTCATTCTAAAGGGAAAAATAGAATGAAATTTGTTTAGTTATTACAGGAAAAATATGAGGGGTAGAGACAAACCATTAGCTCCTATCGTTTCACTAAGGAGTGATTTGAGCCCCATAAATAATCTTCTCTCTTGATCATAATAAGAAATAAATGGTGTCATTTTTTATCTTTTAGATAAATCTTACTTTGGGTAATAAAAATTGGTCAATATAATGTGCAATTATTGAATCATGTGCCCAATCAACGAACTATCTTTGTCGACACATATAGGTGCACATATGAATACATGAATGGCCTTCTTATACAATCCATCTCATTATAGACTCAAAACTTTTAAGAAGTGAGATGCATCCCTAAAAATAATTTTATCATTATTAAGGGAAAAACAAACCTAACTTTGTGTATGTAACGCAAAAAAACCATGGGGGTTAGAGACTAGATGTAATCTCTTATTGTTAGATGGGGGAGTGATCTGAGCACCCCTTGAGGACTCTCTTTTTATTATGAAGAGGAATAAACTTATATACTCAATATGTATTATTTTTTTTGCTTCTTTTTATTTTAATAATATATATTTATTTACTCATGGCACCAACCACGTGAAGGCGGAAGCTCATCTAGTACCACTAACCTACATTAAATGTGTTAGTAATTATTTCAAATAAAAATACATACATAATGAAAAAATAATTGTAAATTAAAATATAAGAAATAAAATAAGTTAACTTTACGATATAAAAATGTAACTTTCATTTAATACTAACCTTCACAATTCAATCCAATGTACCTTCATGATCAACTATACATTTAAGTGTTTCAGGAATCACTTGATGTTCATATTCATGAACTTTACACAAATATTTATTGTGAGGATTTCCATAAAAATTTATGAATTGAATATTTGTAGAGATAACCAAATTTTAATAATGAAGTACCACCGTTTTTGTTTCAAATTCCTCAAATAACCATTGCTTTAATATTTTATGTAAGTATCTACAAAGCCAAGTTCTTGGAACCACTACAAATTCAATGGGATAAACTAGGTCTTGCCCATGTATGACAGTTGTGGTTAAATGTTTTTACCTCTACACAAGTAAAGTAGTAGTTTTTTCCGTCATCATTGTACTCAAGTACAATTACTATGAAAAATTTTCATGAATTTAAAATGTAATAATTTTTATATACATGTAGGAAAAAATTAAAATATCACTAACATGTAAGGCTATAATTAAATTATAAATAAATTGTACTTGGTGGCATAATGTTTGAGATGTGGTCAAAGTTAATTATTGATGCCTTTTCATGATCCACTAGTGGTTAGAATGGATGGATAGTCTCCATAATCTTTAGTGTTTTAAAATAACATTCATCAACCCATCCTTTTGTCTCAGATTTTTTCCAATTAAATTCTATATAACCTGAACAAAATCATATCATATCCCTAGTATAAATAGTCCATGAACTAGAATTTGAGATTTGGATTTAGTGGAAGTCATTTGATCCAGGTATCATACTACAATATTCATACATTTATTGGGGTAAGTGAAAAATATTTGGGAATAAAAGGGGGGTATTGAGTGGACATTTAAAAAAATTGAGAAAATGCAACTTCTATAGATTATTTGAGATGGCTACTATAAAAAATTTAAGATGATATAAGAACAATAACTGTAGCATTTTGAGTCTATTTTCTAAAATACTATTTTATTTTTATGTGGTCAAGTATAATTATGTCAAACATCTAAATTTTAGAGAGGTAATCATATTTTTAAATGAAAATAGAGTAGATAGTTGATCAGGCAACCCCTATTTTTTTAGCATCATCTAATATTGTTTGAAATCCTTTGGTGGAAATTTAGATAAGATCATCTAGTTTGTACCTATATTTTTTTTAAATTAATGATTTTATTTTTAATTTTACAAGTAGACTCTAAAAAAATCTAGAAAATATGGATAGTCGATCATGCGTCCCCCTTAATCACCTAAAAAAACATTTTTTTAGTGTGTATTGAATTAGGCCTAGTTTATAACCATATAACATTTTTTGCATTTGGATCAACAAAAAATACATAAACATATTTATACATGTATAGTTGAATTGTATATGAGCCTAAAAAGGACATAGTTAGAAATCAATATAGAAGGAAATCTTAAAATAGTCAAAAAAAATCATAATTTTGGAAAGAGGAGAGTGTTTCCGACATCTGAGTAATAGATTTACGAAATGTCTCAATGAAATTCATAGTGTTTGTAACAACAAAAGTTAGAATATTTTTATTTTTAGTTAAAAACATAGATTCAGTAGTGTTTGTAGGTCTCAAATTTAGGCTAAAAAATCCAATCCATTTCTAGGCCTGAAGCCTTTTTTTAAATTGCATAAAAAAATCATGTGCATGTTATAACATGTGTGCATAGTAATGTGTATACATTTCTTTGACATAGCATTAAAAAAATAAAAATCATCTATGTATTTGTGTTTATGTATCTATTTATTTGTGTTTTTAATTTTATATTTTTTATTATAAAAGTGGTGTGTGTCAATATATACACTACCATATAGAGGACATAGTGAATATAGTGATGTAATTTGGGCAAATTTGAGCACATGAGCCTAATTTCAACTATATATAACATGATTTTGGGTTAAAATGGCTCCAATTTCATCACATAATGAATGAAAGAGTTGATTATTTCAATAGTAGAGACAATTAGGACCACTTTGAACTCCTTGAGCCTAATTAAGAATACAAAGTGTGATTTGGGGATAAATTAGCTTAGATTTCGAGACATATTGAGTGAATGCATATTGGGGTGAATATAGTGATGAAAATTAGGAGAACTTGATCCCATGAACCTAATTTCAACTATATATAATGTGAATTGGGGTTCAACTAGCCCTAATTTGATCACATAACCAAATAGTTAATTATTTCAATGGTATAGGCAATTAGGGCCAATTTGAACCCTTTTAGCCTAACTATGACTACAAAGTGTGATTAATGGATAATTAGATTAAATTTATAGACACATTGAGTGAATATATATTGGGGTGAATATAGTGATTTGATTTGGGTGAATTTGAGCCCATGAACCTAGTTTCAACTATATATAACATGATTTGGGGTTCAACCAGCCCCAATTTCATCACAAAATAAACCAAAGCATTGATTATTTCAATGGTAGAGGAAACTAGGTCCAATTTGGACCCCTTGAGTCTAACTAAGATTACATAATGTTATTTAGAGATAAATTATCTTAGATTTCTAGACATATTGTGTTAGTGTAGGCTTTTTTCCCACTATGTGGTTTTACCTACGTGATCTAATTAACTTGTTTAGGTTAATAATAAGTCATTGGGGGAAATCTACATTAAGTAATTTTATAATTGTGAGTTGAGTTAATTAAATTTTTTTGATGACCTAATTTTTTACTATATAATGTAGCTTCTTTTGTGTTTTTTGGCTAATGAATGTTAATGCAACTTTTGGATGTGAAGACAAGCTTTTTCCTCTTAATGCATTATTACTTGTTCTAGATTTTCATTAATTTCAATTTCTCTAAGGTTTGGTGGGGTTTCCCATAAATTCATGCAAATGTGCATACCCAAAGTATCTAAGTGAAAAGAATATAATGTCATTAGATTTAGAAGGTGGCCAAACCATAGGAAAAGTTGTAAACACAACCTAGTTTCATGATAGTTTGTTTTTGGCCATTTTAGAGGGTTTTGAGGATGTTTTTTGAATTCTTAAAAAATACATACTTTTTTACGACTTCAAGTAAAAAACATTTGTGGGTTTGTCAATAAACCAAATGGGTCTTTGTCATATTTTGAAGAAGTTACTAAGAATTCACATTTTTTGAGGTTTTCTACTTTAATGGGATTTTGACCCATCATAGACAAGTTTGAGAGTTGGCAAACTTTCAATGGGGGAAAATTAATGCCTGATGAAACTAGATTTTGACCCCTACAGTAAATTTTTAGAGTTGGTATACCTTCCATGGTATAAAATCAATTCTCTATGGATAATCTATGGTATAAAAATAGCCCTCGATGAACATTCCATGGCATAAAAACAACCCTCAATGGACGTTTACACCTAAAGAAACATTTTCCCCTATATTTTCACCTATCAAACTATACCCCTTACATTTACACCCATTAGAATCTACTCCTTAAATTTATAGCCATCAGACTCTACCCCTACATTTTCACCCATTAGACTCTAATGCATGCTCATGCACTTATCAGGTTCTAATCCCTGATGGTGTACCCTATGGTTCTAATGAATTATCTTGTAACCTTTGAATTACACCACCTATTGGAAGAAAAATTATTGAGGGGGGGTGAACTAGTATTCAAAAATTTCTTATCAATTCCACTTAATCAATCATCAACATAAAGATTAATAAATATATGAATAATCAACTTTACAAACATGAAACAAGATTACACAAGTCAATACACCATATATGTGATAAAATATCAAGGAGAAGAAAAACCACTAATATATTAAAATGTAATATAGTATTATAATACATACATCAAATTTAGTGAATTACCCACTTCACATGGAATACCAACCCCAACTAGCTAAGCACCAACTCAGCTAGGCTTTAGTAAACACCCACTTGCAAGGAGTCACAAACACCATAGATGACTCAACACCAAATCAGCCACATAAAACCCTTAATCACCTTTAGATTTTTTTTTTTTACCATACAATAGATGATGATTTCCTTCTTCAGCTCTTCTCTCTCTTCAAACCTTCTCAAACTATCTTATAGGCTTCTTCGCTCAACTAGTCCTCTTATTGACCTGATTATGTCAAATGACCTTGATTATTATACATAGAACCTATGTAAAATGTTTATCACTGATCTTATATAATATTATTATGGTGTACAAGACCTTATTATTCTCTACAATATGTTATTGTATATGTTTACTCTCTACATTCTCAAATAGGCCTAATTTGCCTAGTATTTATACAAGTAACTTGTTCATATCCTTATTAGTCAGACAAACATCCTTACCCTCTTAGTTAACCCATAAAATATATATTATTACATATCAAATACATGTATAAAATTTTATTTTAGTCCTTTTATTTATGACCTAAATAAATTAGGCCTTATCTCACCTTTAGGTCTCATGGAGACCTAATCCTCTTAGGTTTATTTAGAACATGTTACACTTTGCCTTCCTTGGGAAAAATTTAAACACTTCACATGGAAGGAAAATAAAATAATACACTTAAATATACACTTGATAATATCATATAGGCTTGATAATGCCTTTTATCTCAAACCACTACTTGGAACACACCATTAATATTGTTCATATTAGGCATGTGCATACTTAAAAAGTCTATCTTGAACAACTGAAGATAAAAAATAATTTTTATAAAAATACATATAAAAAAAAGATAAAAGATCTTAGGGTCAACACCATGTGATTTATACTTCACAACTCAGGGCAAAAGGACTCAAACCCTTCTCTGTAAGTAGCCCACTTAGAACTGCTAACTAGCCTCAAAACACAGTCATGGAAACTTAATATTAAACATCATAAATAATAATTAGTATTACCTATAAAACCTTAAATATATGATTTTAAATCTCTATATAATTATTAATTACAAATATTTCAAGCTATAATGCCAAATATTGGTCTTGGAGACCAATATTTTATCTTATGTACACATAGTCAAACCTGAACCATTCAACCCTTTTTGGATTTATCATTTAAATCACTTTCAATAAATTTAAAACACTATTAAAAGCATGGATAGGAAATAAATTTACCAGATAACAACATCATTTACATTTGATGATTCATCTTAGGGAAAAGAGCCTCAAACTCATCATTGTAACTTGCTTCCCCAAAATTGCTAGTTTGCCTTGAAGACCAGTCATGTGATTTTGATCTTCAATACCTTTATGACTACTATAAAATAATATTAATGCATGTGTATTAACCTATGTGATAATTATACCATAATAACATAGATATATAATATTTTCAACTAAAAATATTGGTCTTACAAACTAATCTCATGAACTTGCACCTTCATTGTCTCATCTGCACTAGATAGGTCAACTTATGAGCAACATTTTCATCATATCAATTGACATACAAAACATAAATCCAACATAAAAAACCTTTAAAGTATTTAAAAACTTATCCATGCACTTATATTCATCCCTAAAGCATGGTAACACATCCTTAATCAACTTCTTGCTTCTGCATAATCATTCTCTATGGAAACAAGGTTGATGTAAAGGGTTGACAAGTGAAATCCACCATAGTAGTCAACCAAAAAGCAATGAATTTTACATTTAGTTATGTAATATCTCAGACCATTCTTGTAAAATAACCATATTAGGGATGGTTTTTGAAGATATTCAACACCAGAGATATCGCATGCAAGCTTTAAGGTGTAGTGAAACAATTCAGTAAAGGCACATAGTAATTTTTGTTAAATACTATATATATATATATATATATATATATATATATATATATATATATATATATATATATATATATATATATATATATATATATATATATATATATATATATATATATATATATCCAAAACTTCAAGTTTATATTGACTATTTTGCTTTATCATATTTAAATTTATTGAAGGTGAGTTGGTTATATATGAACTTTTGGGTCACTTGATAAAAATAAGGGTCACAGATTTCAAACCTATATAAAATTTTTCCTTTATATTTGATTTTTAAGAATATGACTTTTTAAATAAAAAGGGGGAATATTCTAAGTTTTAAGACTTTGTAAAAGTAGTTATAAGGATATAAATATATTTTCAATAAAAATGGTGATATAAGGGTGTAATAGGACTTATAAGGTGTAATATTTTTACATAGTTTCATAATGTTTTGTATTTGGAAGCTATTTGGAAGTTAAAGGTAAAACATCAATAGCATTCCCTTTTCTTGACTTGATTTTTATTTTATCATCATGGCTAAAACATTTAGTATCATATCTAAAAATGGAAAATTGTCACGTAAAAACTACAAATAATGGAAAAGAAACATTGAGAACACTCTCATATTTAACAATTTGTGGGAAATCACTAAGAAATAAACCACACCACCAACTGAAGCATCTAAAGTCGTTGAATATTACAAATGTTATAAGCATGATCTTGCCCTATTGAAATCATCTTTCACTAAACACGTTATCATTCATATTGAGGCAATTAAAACTAATGTATGGAAATCATTAAAGGATTTGTATGACAAGCAACCTACATATAAGAAGATTTGCCTTCTTATGCATCTTTTGAAGAATAAACTAGTAGATGATGAAGATGTATTGAAATATATTTCATGCATGAAAACTCTAAAACAAGAGTATTGTCCTATATGGGGTAAAATTTATGATGACATGATAAATTCCATCACATTTAATGGCCTTAGTTCTACATATACAATTTTTTTAAAATGCTACAGCTTATTGATAAGCTTAATAGAGCCAAATTTGACACCATTTGTGAGTTTTTTAATTGACATGAGAGATAATTTGCAAATAAAAAGTAAACCTATTAAAGAGGATCACTATGTAAAGTACAAGTCCCAACACTGAGATCATTGCCATGTAAAATGATAGTTTAAAAAGTATTCTCTAAAACACTCTCAGATACATTCTCCACACCATTCATGATGATCTCCACAACATTCAAATCAACACTCTCAAGGGTCTTCTAAATGTAGACATCACCATCAACATTCTTCTCACTCATGTAGTTCTTCTAGTGATTCAAATTATTCTAGATCTTGTCGAAATAGGAAAGAACCAAAATATTTCAAATGTGGTGGTATTGGACATCTTGTAGATGTCTACCCTTCTTGATAACCCCACTCTCCACATAAAAATAAAGATGAGGCCAATTATGTGGATCATTCTAGAGGTTGATCTTTTAGTTACTTTAGATATTCTAGTTATTCTGACACATCCTTTGATCAAGAAGCATCCTATATGGCTAATGTCTATGGTCTTAATAGATTTGATAGCTTGTTCTAAGTGATTAGTGATTCACCCATCTTGTGTGAGCTACTAGGCTCAAGACTTGGATTTAATGTAGTAGTAATTTTTTGGCTTGTGTTTTTGCTTTCAATTTCATTTTTGGATTTCCATATCTAATATTCATGTCATGTATTATATATGCTTATTTGATTTTTTTTCTCTTGATGCATAGTTTCTCACCTCTTACTTGATAGGGGAGAATATGTTACATTTGTTTGGTCTTTGATCAGTTGTTTGTGATAGTACAAGTTGATAGGGGTTGATAGGACATTCTGTATTGAGTAAAGGTTGTCAACATTTGTTGGACATTACAAAAAATTGCCATTCTTTGTATGGGTTTATTACTTGGATAGGTTCTTTTGTGGGACCTAATGTGAGTCAATGTAGTTGGGCATGCCTAATCATGTTCTAATATAGTACAGTCTAATGATCACCAAGGATGAATAGGCTTTAATTATCTTCATCAACCATTTTTAGCCAAACTCATAAGGGAAAGCTTCTTTATGGAGTGACATCAATTTTTGATTATTTCTAGAGGTACACCGCACCATTTATAGTTGTGACATAGATCATTTGATGAATTTAGAGTCATTACTCCAATTCATTCATCTTCTATACGTCTTTGGATCAATGCAAAGTTTGTTGGGTTATTTTATGATCCAAAATACTTTAGTTTATTTATGTAATTACATTTTTTGGTTGTTTAGGTAATTTTACCTGTTAGTTGGTGTTTTAATCAACTCTTTCTATAAACTTATAATATTACCTTGTACAAAAATAAAATAATATTTCATATTGAATGATTTTTTTGAATTATTCCTCCCCATCCTGGTTGTAACAATATTAAATTTTAATGTATTTTAAATTTCTCTATTTAATCACATACTTAGCATATTGATATAATATAAATTTTGATCATTACTATACAAAGAATTTTCAACTAAGTAAAAAATAAAAAATAAAATGGTGATGTGAATTATAATTTATGTATTAATACCAAAAGCATAGTAAAAGTTCTTATTGTAAGCAAATTATCTTGTTAGACCAAAATGTGTTCCCTTTGCAACATGTGGATTAGTTAAATATATTCACATTAAAAGTTAACATTTGATGGAAGGCACATTAAATATATCCCATATTTATTTAATTACGTGAATTGAGAATGCAATGTTAAGTTAAATAAGTTTCAATATCGAACAACATGATGTAAACAATATCCTATATGACAATTGTTTCTTTTAAAATCTAACTAGATAGTAAAATAAAAAATTATAAAACTTGAATATATTCCAATTTTTGTATATGGTATAATGAAGCCTAAATACTAAAGCCTGCAATATAAAAATTCATAATGTGTTATGGGGTGTAAACTAAACTAAAATTTATTTACACAAAAACACCACCAAATATTATAAAAAATACAATTCATTGAATATATATTGACATCATATTCAATATATGTAAAATTATGATTTGGAGGATCTTTGTACCATTTTTTTTAAAGAAAAAAATAAAAATTGTAGATACCTAGGATTTTGCTCACAACCAAATAGGTTTCACACTTGACTTTTCAAAGGAACTACTAAAAATATATATAGAATGCCTTTCCTCCATTTAGAATCTCAATGTTAATGAGGCGGATAAGATTCCAACCTAAACCTCATTTCTTGATGCCACCATTGTAGGGCTCAATGGAATGTAGTGGAACAAAAGAGGAAGACACATTTCTTCACTCAAGTTATACCACTCCAGTATCTCCACATAAAAATCTAGGGTATTTTGATTATACTTGAATAGCTAATAGTGCTCCATGGAGATCAAGAATGGGACCCAATAACAATCAATCAGGTAGTGGTAGGAATAATAAGACAACAACATAACTCTTGGCTAGGAAGCAACATACATTATATCTACGTATAATTTGAGCAAAGAAATTTTGAGCCATCAAAGGGGTTTTTAAGTGATCAACAATAATAAGAGTATTTACCATTGTCTGAAGCTAGTATATTTGATATTAGAAATCTAAAAATGTTATTATTTTAAAATACCAGTTATAATAATCACTGTTGAAGTTGTATCACAAAACATTAAGAGATTTAAAAAAGAAAAAAAATATTGACTTATAAGATAAAAGTATTATCGATAGAATTTATAGTAAAGTGGGAGTCATATTATGTATGATGTATATATGGTTTTTACAATCACTCAAATAATTTTGTGGTTGTATCTTTAAGAGAGACCTATTATGTGATCATATCAAGAGATCTGGCCACTGCACTTGTAAAGAAGAAAGGTGATGAAGAATCTTAAAAAGTCAATTTTAATTATTTGGGCCAAATGTTTGAATTGAAGCAAAAGTCTGATGAAAAATATGAGAAATGAAATAGGTTATACACGAATGAGTAACAAAAATATTATATAATAAATTAAATATAGCACTAAATTCTACACCTTATGGAAGTGGCTTTTGAAAAGATAGTGTTTGTAAAAAGCTATAAATAAATATGGGAAGAAGTGGTGACAGGTTGTGTTATGAGCTTATAATAAGTGATCAATTCTGTGATTTTTGAGAACCACATAGTTACTCATCTAAACCATGATTAATTTATAACTATTGATCTAAACTTTTCAAAGGATAAAATACTAAAGGTTTTGAAAATGATGGGGTTATATCTATAGACTCAGAAACATATACATTGGCTCATTTATGGATTGCTAAGATTTACAATGGAAGTTATGGAGTTTATTACAAAGTTGAGGAGGTTTGTTTATGTAAAAAATAATATGATTTATTGTTGTGTAATACATATACTATGTAATTAATTGGCATTCAAAAGGAGGCAGTAGGCATATTCACTAGGGAATTGGATAGACAACCTAAATCCTAGTAATGACTTACAAGCCAAGATTATCTATGAAGACATTAGAGAGATAATATTTGGATGTGAAAAAAGTCCATATGGACAGTGAAACTAATCCATTGCACAACTTTTTGAGTTAAATTAATAGTTTTTTACCAAGAAAAAGAACCACATAAATCCTTTAATTGGGGCACATTTGATATAGAGTGGAGGTTTAAGCCAAATGATGGAAAATGTTCATTAGTGGTAGATGAGGTTGCATCCATTGATAATAATTATGACATAGAGAAGGATAAAAATCTTTTCAAGTTTACAACTCACATGTAATATAGTCAGTCAAGTTCATTTAAATCTTATGACCTCAACAGTAATACCATGTATGTCTGTCAGTTCAAAGATCCAATCATTGCCTATGAAATAAAGGGCCCTACACTAGTTTATCATGTCCTCTCATATAATATTTAATTTAATATTATGATTTGTTTTTAGTTTTAGTTAATATTGATTATGTTAGGTAAGGGATAGTCCCAAATAACACCCCCCAAAATATTCCAATTTTTATATAGAAATTTTTTAGCAAAACTTTGGAATTATTGAAGCCATACACATTTAAACAAAAATTGATTGGATAAAAAAATAATAAATAATTGAAAATTGAAACCATTAGTACCTTTCCTTGAGATGTACTAATAACTAGATCAAGATATTTTATTTCTACAAGAAGATATTGGATAAATTACAACTTGAGATAATTGTAATAGGAATTTAGAAAAAGGATTTATTGGGTAACAAAGGAAGCTAGGGGATGTTAGAGGTAAAATAATTAAGAGGGGGGGTTGAATCAATGATATAAAATAATAGAACTATAATTTTGATCTTTTACAAATACTTAACTAGTTACCACAAGAACTCATGAAAGATACATATCATTCATAGCAATAAGCAAGCAAGATAATACAAGATCAATCATATAACACAAGACATAGGTGGGAAACCCTCTTGGGGGATAAAACCCATTATAAGATACAATTGGAATACTATCCTATAATAATAAGATCTAATTTATACCATATACAAATGATCAAGTAACTATAATCCCTATTTAATGAGACTACAATCCCATAGGGTGTTGCCACAAATGTCTAGTTGAGTGATAACAACAACCAAACCTTTTAGTAGGTTTTACCTTATAAGGAGGATACAACCACCTTAGATTCATATCTACCATAATAACACTAATTTAAAAAATCCACATATGAAATAATGTCAAGCACACCTGATGATGGACCTCTACTTATCATACTTCTCCTTCACTCACACTCAAACAACAAACACACTATTCTACCAACAAAATCATGACCAACAGGTCATACAAATAGTCCTTAGATTGATTAGCTCTTCAAATCACCCTCAAGGCAATCTATCCCTTCTTCACTCCACAAAACACACACACAAGCCTCTCTTCAATCTCTCCTTACTCTAACACTCACAAATATAGAACCCATCATCTTTGGTTCCACTCGTTATAGAGCAATCTTGATAATCACTACCTTGGTCAACCATTAGGCATACCTTAGCCATTAAGGAGTCTTTTACATGAAGACATGGCTCAATACAATATTCATAGGCTATCTATAGCATATATGGGTCACCCTTAAGGAACAACACATTTTAATAAGGCCCTTTTACTCCTTATAGGTCCTTTTAGTCGTTATAGGTCTCATGTAAGCCCATTCACTCCTTTAGCACTCCCTTGAAAAAAATAACACATGACCACTTTCAAATATATGGGTCTATTCCTTATGTCCCCTTAGTCATCCTTAAATGTTCACAATCAAATTAGATTACTTTTGTGTATGTTCAAACAACTCAAACATTAACCTGGTGTACACACTCACCATGAATGAACACATAGTCAACTTTATAAGAATTATTTATACTTAAGATAGATTGATTACACCTCCAAAATCCACACAAATCATCCTTATGGAGTATAAAACATGATTTAATATTTAATTCATCATGATACATTGAAACATCATCAATATAATCTCATATATCCTTCTTGGGTCACTTACAAAATAGGTAAAAACACACATTCAATTTCTAGGCTCAATATATTTGATTGTACTCACTTTTAGATCTTCAAATATATATATCTAGATGTACCTTGGAGTCCTCTACCACTTTCATTTTTAATACACAAGAAAATTTATCTTTTATCTACAAATATGGTCAAAATATAGAGCTATACTTTTTCTCTATGTAAATTCAAATATTTGAATAGCAACAGTCACAATTATCCTTCAAACACAATTCTTAAATCTCATGAACTCTTAGCTTAGGATCAATCTCACACCATTAATCTTGTCTAATATTTAATTCATAGACTACGGAATCTAAATGTTAAACATCTATCATGTTGGCCTTATCTCATGCAATCTAGGAACTTTGACTCAATGTGTTCCATCGATCTCTATGGATTAATCAGGTCTTTAATGATCAATTCTCACCATTTGATCAAATGTACAAATACTCACTCATTATTGGATCATTATCCTATACCTTTTAAATTGGCCTTATCTCACTTCCTCTTGACTCCTTTGATTAATCACACACTATCAATCATGCTAAAGCTTTAAATCATTCAAAAATGACTAAGTATGGGAACCTTTTAAATATGCTCAAGTATCCATTTTTAATCCTTAATAACTTTATCTTTGGTTTGATGTAGGATCTCAAATTTAGATCAGATGATCTCCTCACATAGGAGCATCTAAATATGTGACAAATTTATCTTATAAATCTCACACATGCAAGATATAATGCCATTAAAGTGCCTTCTCAAAACCTTCTATCATAGAGCCAACCATGTCCAATTCTACTTGAGAGGCTAACTTTGAGCATCCACAACTTTTTCCATGCTTCAAAACATGAACTAAAATTAGCACAAATGTTCTATGATTAAAAATATAGATTATATTAACACCTTCACATGTGTAAGATATAACACCATCAAAGTGCTTACTCAGCTCTTTCTGCCTCATTACAGAATTGGCTAAGTATGGGAAAACACAGTCAAACTATCTGGGAGACTAACTTTGTAAATGCATAACTTTTGATGCACTACATCACATGATCTAGTTTTTAGTGAAAATAAACTAGGTCTAAAAATTAATAAACCAATATGATCACTTTATCTAGATACATCCACATGTGTGAGATGTTGCATCATCAAACTGCTTACTTGGCTTTATTTGAACATAGAAAATAGTGTCAAAATGCCTGGGAGCCTAAATTTGCACATGCATATATTTTGATGCATTACATCACATGATTTGAAAATTAGTGAAAATAATCCAAGTCAAAAAAATGAATAAACCCATATGATCACCATCTTCCACACATGTGAGTGCTAACCTCATCAATATGCTTACTCATGTCTTTTTGGCCATTTTGCAAATTTGGCTAAGTATGTGAAAATAATGAAATCTGATTGAGAATATAAATTTGTACCCTCATATATTTAACCATGATTCAATGCATGACTTGAGATCTAGAACATAAAATCTATGGACTAATGTGATCACAACTATATGACCAAATCCCCTTGACTCTCTTCTACGTGGCAATGATGACATCAACAAACTACCTACTTAGATTTTTTGCCATTGAACCCAAAGGTTTAGATGAAAACAATGGACTACCAGATGAATTCCATTTATGTACACAATATCTCTAACCACCATGGACATATAATATGACCCCTTGTGCATGCTCAATACTTCAGACTCATCCCTAATTATCTTTGAATAGATAAACACTAAAGATCAACCAAGCCTACTTCAAGCACACTTTGTCAAACATAATGCACACTTTGTCATTATCACTTAGGCTATCAAAGCACTCCATCCACTTATTTATATACCTCCATGACACCACCATGGCATCATCATTTCAAATCTCCAATGATATCTCCCTTTCTCATTGAATTCAACAACCATCATATACAATAATACACATCTCACCTTCTCTCTCTTTAAGCACTCCTATAATAGGAACATTCTCCTCAATAGGAACTCCACCACCCCCCCCCCCCCCTTTGACACAATGATAAAGTGGGATTACATTGATCTTAAGGACCTAAAAATAATACAAATAAGGAGTTGACCATCTTATAAAGATAGTAGACACTCCCCCTTACCTTGTGCCTACCTCTTCTTACATTGACAACTTCCTCTTGCTCCATGCCTTCACTCTCTTTAACCAAGCACTATAACTAATGAAGAAAGAACAAACAAAACCATATAAATATGATGGAACACATCAAGAAACATCTTATAGGGATTCCCCCTAAGAAATCTGATCCATTTCACCTTCTGAGCATATTTATATCTCTACACACCATGAATAACCATTACACATGTTAACTAGCTTCTTCCCTCAAATTACTACAAGGACCATCAATCAGAACTTCATGCCACTCACCAAATAAGAACATACACTCAATCAACCTAAAAAACACCCATTCTGACCCTTTACTATATCTCTTTTAAAAACCTCTAGAGTAAGCCTTATGAACATGTTACTCTCCCTAAACCAAATACCTTCTATTGATTCATAGAGAAATAAATGACACCCAAGCTCTGTCTTAGATACTCAAAATTAGATTTTGACAATAGTTTGGTCATAATATTTTCAAGCTACTCTTTTTTAGGCACATGATCCAACTTGACAGATTGATTAATCACTTGTTATCTCAAGAAATCATATCTAATAGGAATGTGTTTAGTTTTTGAGTGCATAACAAGATTATTTGAGATACTAATTGCACTAGTATTGTCACAAAAAATAGGGTAAGATCTTGTCTTACATTTTAATCCTCTAAAGTTTTTTCATCCACATGACTTGTCTGTAACAAGAGGAAGCTTTTATATAATTATCTTTTGTAGTTTATAGAGACACTAAGGCTTGATTCTTGCTTAGACAAGAAACCAAACATTCTCCCATTAAGAAGACCCCACTACTGGTACTCCTCCTATCATCCACACAACCTACCCAATCAACATCAGTATATGATTTTAAAGAGAATTATTTACTCCTGATATACCATAAATAATAGTCAATGGTGTCTTTGAGATATCTCAAGATATTTTTGACTACTTTCAAGTGAGATTATCTAAGATAAACTTGAAACCTTCCTAGAAGACCCACTACTTGCATGATGTTAGGCCTAGATGCATTAGAGTATAAAAGACTTCCAATCATGGATCTATACAGAGTTTGATCAAATTTTTGTGAGTCATCTAACTTATAACTTGCATCATATGATCATTGGTGTATCCATTGGCTTAAACTCCATCATGTCAAACTTCCTTAGCATATCCTTGATGTATTTATCTTGAGAAATGAAAATTCCTACATCAAGTTGGTTAATCTATAATCCTAAGAAGTAAGATAGTTCTCTCAACATTGGCATTTAAAACTCAATCTTCATAGTATCTACAAAATCTCTACTCATTTTATCATTTTCAAAACCAAAAACTATGTCATCAACATATACAACAACTATCAATTGATGATTACCTTCTATTTTAATGTACAAATTACTATCAGCTACCCTACTTTTAAAATCTTGACTTAAAATATACTTATCTAGCCTATCATACCAAGCTATAGGAACTTGTTTAAGACCATATAGAGCCTTATTCAATTTACACACAAAATATTGATTACATGACATAAATTATCATTTAGGTAACTCAATGTAGACTTATTCTAAGTTACCATTCAATCATGCACATTTCAAATTCATTTTATATACCTTAAAACCTTTGAAATATGTATAAGCCAAAAAGAGTCTAATTGCTTCCATCCTTTCCATAGGAGAAAAATTCTCATCAAAATCTATTACCTCAACCTAAGCATATCCTTTACACACCAGTCTAGTCTTGTTTCTTGTGACTTCTCCTTTCTCATTCATCTTGTCTTTGAAAACCCATTTGGTACCTATTACATTTTTATCTTTTGGTCTAGGAACTAAGTCCCATGTTTCATTCCTTTCTATTTGATCAATTTCTTCATCTATTGCATCATTTCATATTTCACCTTGGCTAGCTTCCATAAACTTTTGAGTTCAATCATAGATAAAAGAGTTAAGTCTTGTTGATTTTGATTGATCAACATTCTCCTTTTAGTCTACAACCTTGCACCAACATTTCTAATAATCTAAGAGATTGGATGATCTTTCTAAATTATTCTAGATGGAGCTTTAGTATCTTGTCTTTCTTTCTCCTCTTCATTTTCATCATATGTTTAAATAGATAACTTATAATTATTTGAAACAACATTCGAAGTTGAGTCACTTGCCTACAATTTTGACTTCTTAACTCTACTTATCTCATCTACTCTTACATTTGAAATTTCAACAATCTTGTGAAGTCTCTTGTTGAAGAATCTATAGGAAGTAATGATAAAATAATATCCTAAGAAGTTGCCCTCATCAGATCTTGAATGAAAATTTCCAAGATTATCTTCATCTCTTTTTATGAAGCACTTGCTCCCAAACAATTTGAAATGTTTAACATTATCCACTATATTATTCCATAATTCATAAGTTGTCTTATTACTATTTACTATGATTTGACATCTATTTAGGATGTATATAAAAGTCTTGGCTACATCTTCCCAATAGTCATATGATATTTTTGCATCTTGAAGCATGGATATTCCCATATCAACCATAGTCCTATTCTTTTTTTCAACCACACCATTCTATTGTGGTGTTTTAGAAATACAATATTGTCTTCTTATCCCATGTTCATCATAAAAATCATCAAACATATGAGACCAAAACTCACCTCCTCTGTCTGATTTGACACACTTGATCTTTGAATTTTTATCATTTTAAATAAAAGTTTTAAATGCCACAAATTTTTCAAAAGCTTCTAATTTTTATTTAATAAAGAATATCTAAGTCATCCTAGTAAAATCATCAATGAAAAACATGAAGTAACTATTGCCTTGAATACTTTGAGTTCTCATAGATCCACATAGATCAGTGTGGATCAACTCCAATGGCTCTATAGTGGAGAATTACTTGTTCTTGTATCTTCTCCTGGTTTGCTTCCCATGAAGACACACCTTGCAAAGAGAATGAGGAATCTTATATATCTTAGGCATATGCCTTACCAACCATTTGAACACATATTTGCTATATTATAAAACTTTATATGTCCAATTCTTTTATGAAAAATCTAACTTTATTCCAAATGACTCATGAAGCACCTGTCCTTCTGGGATTCATGGAATACATACATGTTATTTATTTTATGAACTTTTGCAACTAATCCGTCAAATTTTACATTTCTTACTTCACATACATCATCATGAAAAGTTAAAACATTTTCTTTCTTACACATTTATATTAAACTTAAAATATTATGTTTCAAACCTTATACATATAAGACATTCTCAGTCTTTGTATGACCGTTATCCAAACTCATACTACATTTGCCAACAATATTAGCAGATTTGTTGTCACCAAATCTTACTACACATGAGTTGGTCTTCCTTAGAGAGATAAACTTCCTCTTGTCTCTTGTTATATGATTTGAACATCCACTATCTATGAACTATCTCTTGTTCTCATCTTCTTGAGTATGCAAAGTTGCTTGAATA
The DNA here is from genome assembly GCA_037957365.1 of Torreya grandis. Lineage (NCBI taxonomy): Eukaryota > Viridiplantae > Streptophyta > Pinopsida > Cupressales > Taxaceae > Torreya > Torreya grandis. The sequence goes on along the minus strand of JARHVA010008048.1, from coordinate 87,470 downwards.
AACAATGACTCTTCCTTTGGAGATTCTCTTAGAATTTTCTTCTTTTCTTCTTTCAAATTGGTCTTCTTAAACCATTTGGCAATGTTAATGACTTTTATATATTTTTTCCAAAAGGTTCTATTGCATTTATTGGCTATGTGACCTTGTTAGTTATAGTTGTAACATACAAGATCCATTTTGATCTCAAGAGAGAGAGAGAACACAATCCTTATATCTATGACCAATTTGATTATAGGAGAAGCAATACCAATTGAATACATTGTTAACTTTTTACCACCCTTTTTCTTCATTTGTACTGATCCAAGAATTTTCATTCTTGACCCTTTTGACGGAGATGGAATCCCTTTTGTCCTTGGATAATAGAACGTCTGAGTAAGTCATGTCTTTAATTTCCATTCTTTGATTGAGATTTTTACTCATGATAACCTATAGATTCTTGATTATTACCTCTAGATTTTATGCTTGTGTCTTCACATTATTAACTTTTGATAAATCACCAACAATATTGTCTTGAATATAATCCATAACCCTTTTGTTAACCACTTTACCTTTGATCACCTTCAAGATGTTAAGCCTTTACCAAAGGACCTACTATGATACTAATTGTTAGAGGTATAATCACTAAAATGGTGGGGGGGGTGAATTAGTGAGCCCAAATAATCCAACTACAATTATGGTCTTTTATAAATACTTAACTACTTACCCCAAACATTCATGAAACATACATATCATTCATAACAATAAGCAAGAGAGACAATGCAAGATAAATCATATAACATAAGACATATGTGGGAAACCCTCTTGGGGGAGGAAACCCACAAGAACCTCAAATTGGAATACTATCTATAATAATAGGATACAATTTAGACAATCTAAAAATGATCAAGGAACTACAATCCCTATTTAGTGATACTACAATCCCACAAGGTGCTACCACACCTATCTAGTTGAGTTGCAATAATAACCAAAACTTTTATCAAGTTTTACCTTACAAGGAGGATACAACCACCTTACATGATGAGATATTAAAAAAAAAACCTATTGAAAAAATCCATGTTTGAACTGATGTCAACCATACTTGATTATGGACTACTACTTATCATACTTCTCCTTCGCTCGCAGTCAAACAATAAGCATACTATTATACCAACAAAATCATGACCAATGGGTCACACAAATAGTCCTCAAACTAATCTTTGTTTTCAACTCATCTTCAAGGTACTCTACCCCTTCTTCAGTCCATAAAACACACACACAATACTCTCTCCAATTACTCTTTAGTCTCACACTCATAAATATAAAACCCATCATCTTTGGTTTCACTATTTATTAAGTAATCCTGATAATCACTACCTTGGTTAGCCATTAGGCATGCCTTAACCCTTAAGGAATCTTTCACATGAAGACACAACTTAATATAGTCTTCATAGGTTGACCATAGCATCTATGGGTCACCTTTAAGGAACTACACTTTTTAATAAGGCCCTTGTAGTCATTATAGGTCTCATGTAAACCTATTCACTCCTTTAGTACTCTCTCAAGAAAAATAAAAACATATAACCACTTTAAAATACATGGGTCCACTCTTTATGTCCTCTTCATCATCCTTAAATTATCATAGTTAACTTAGCTTACTTCTACATATGCTCAAACAACTCAAACATTCACTTGGTGTACACAATCACCATGAATGAACACATGGTCAACTTATTAAGCATTGTTCATACTTAAGATAGATTGATTACACCTCCAAAATCCACACAGAACCTCCTTATGGAGTCTACAACATGATTCAATATCTAATTCATCATGAGACATCAAAACAACATCAATACTGGTTCATATATCCTTCTCAGGTCACAAGCATAATAAGCACAAACACACAATCAAATTTTGGGCTCAATATCTTTGACTATACTCCTAGATATTCAAATCTATAAATCTAGATGTGCCTTAGAGTCCTCTACCACTTTGATTTTTACTACATGAGTACATTTATCTTCTATCAAAATATATGGTTAAAATATAGAGCTCTTTTTTTCCTTATGTAAATTCAAATATTTGAATAACAATAGTCATAGTTATCCTTCAAACATAATGCTCAAATCTCGTAAACTCTTAGCTCAGAATCAATCTTGCACCATCAATCTTGTTCAAGATTTAATGCATAAAATTCCAAAGCTAAATGTTAACAATCTATCATGTTGACCTCATCTCATATAATCTAATAACTTTGACTCAATGTGCTTCATTTATCTATATGGATCAATCAGGTCTTTAATGATCAATGCTCACCATTTGATCAACTATAAAAAGGTCTACTCATTATTGTATCATTATAATGTACCTTTGCACCTATCCTCATCTCATTGCCTCCTAACTCCTTAGAGTAAATGCACACTGTCAATCTTGGTTGAGATTTAAATCATTAAAAAATGGCTATGGGAACCCTATCAATATGCCTAAGTAGCCATTTTTTATCCATAATAACTTCTTCTATGATTCAACGTATGATCTAAAATTTGGATAAGATTATCTCTTTACATAGGAGGATAAAAACATATGGCACACTACTCCTATAAATCTCACACATGAAATATGTAATGCCATTAAAGTGCCTTCTAAAAAGCTTCTATCATAGATCTAACCATGTCTAAATCTTCTTAAGAGGCCAAATCTGATCATCCATAACTTTTGTTGTGCTTCAATGCATGAACTAAAATTTAGCACAAATGATCTATGATCAGAACTAAGCAAACCCATATGATAAAATTATCTTGAAAAATTCACATGTGCAAGATATAACACTATTAAAGTGCTTACTTGGCTCTTTCTGTCTCATTAAAAAATTGGCTAAGTATGGGAAAACACAGTCAAACTACCTAGGAGCCAAACTTTACAAATGCATAACTTTTGATGTGCCATATTTCATGATCTAATTTTTATTGAAAACAAATTAGGTCCAAAACTTAAGAAACCCATATGATCACTTTGTCCATATATATCCACACATGTGAGAAGTTTGATCATCAAACTACATACTCAGCTCTATTTGAACATAGAAAACACTATCAAAATGCCTAGGATCCCAAATTTACACATGCATATCTTTTGATGCAGTACATCACATGATCTAAAAATTAATAAAAATAAATTAGGTCCAAAAATAAACAAACCCATATGATTACCTTCTCCTAAATAATACACATGTGTGAGTATTTACGTTATCAATATGCTTACTCAACTCTTTCTTACCACTTTGCAAATTTAGCTAAATATGGGAAAACAATTAAATATGATTGAGAATTCAAAATTTCACCCTCATATATTTGAGTGTGCTTCTATGCATGACTTGAGATATAAAAGATAAAAAATAGGGACTAATGTGATCACAACCATATGACCAACTCCCCTTGACTATCTTCTACATGACAATGGTGACATCAACAAACTACCTATTTTATTTTTTGCCACTGGACCCAAATGTCTAGATGAAAACAATGGACTACTAGATGAATTTCACTTCTACACACAATATCTCTAACCACTATAAAGGACCCATTACACATGATCAATATTTTAGACTCATCCCTAATCATCTCTGAATAGTCAAACACTCAAGATCATCCAAGCCTACTTCAATCACACTTTGTGAAGCATAATGCAGACTTTGTCATTGTCATTTAGGCTATCAAATCACTACATCTACTCATTAGGATACCTCCATGACACCACCATGACTTCATCATGAAAAATCTCACATAGGGGTAGTACCAGAGGTTTGGGAATCTTGTGGAATCAAAATATTTTAGAAGGCATTATTTATCAATATCCTTGTAAATTTGATATTTTTATGGACTATAAGGGGGATACATATATTGTGTGCTCTAATTTCTATGGTCCAATTAATTTTGAGGAGAAAAAGGATGAATGTAAAAATTTATAAGAATTTAGAAGAGCTCTTGATGGTATTAGAGATATAGGTGATTTTAATGTTATTTTTTACACAAATGAAAAAGGGAGTGATTACATTTCACCACCTAGTGTCCTTGATTTCAACTAATTTTATATGAAAATTTCTCTAATATATGTGAAACCAAGATAAGGGGATCATGTAACTATGGAAATGTTGGATGTTTCTCCTAACTCATGAGTGGGAAATGAATAATTTTATGATTACTCTTTAAAAATTTGATTTCATGGTTCAAACTACTGATCTATAGAACTATAGGTAAAAGTAGATTAAAAAGTTGATGGGATTTCATTAAAGATGAAATTGGTGTGGTTTCAAGGTCCTAACTTTTAACTGACAATTATAAAATGGTGTATAATGAAATAAAAAGGTTGTAAAAGATTCATGTTAATGAAAAAACATATAAAATGTTAAAAAGGAGGAGAGGAAGGGGGATAAAGATAAATTTAGGAATGTGTTTGGAAAAAAAAAATTGACAGATAAACAAAGCCTTGTGTAAAAGTAAATTATGAAGGTATTAGTAAATTATGATCTACTTGAAATAGATTAAAAAAACTAATGCCTTGAATTTAAACATTACAGAGGATGAAAAAAACCCATTAGAAGAAAAAGTAAATGGATAATTGCATAAATGATGGTGAGAATAACAAAAAATTATTTAATATGTCCATAATTTTACATAGAAATGTCAACATACTATATACAAAATACTATTGTCAAGAAAAGTGGTGAAAAATAAAAATGAGATAAGAAAAAAGGAGTAGCATTCTTTTGAAATTTGTCAACAACTAATGATAGGATTGTCATCATGATTCAAGAGGAATTACTAAGGATTATACTAAAGATCATTTCTTAAATGGAAAATCAGAATTTTATGAAACCAATCTTAGAAAAAGAATCCAAACAAGTTGCATTTTCCTTGGAGGAAAATAAATTTATAGGTTTGGATGGGTTTCAAGAAAAAAAATTTAAGAAATTTTGGTATATTTTGGGCAAGGATGTTTTGTAAGTATGGAAGGAAGCATGAATAAAGAATCTATCTTGAAGGAATAATAACTATATATTTATAGATTTAATACCCAAGAATGAGGATGTATAATTCTTTGATGTAGTTAACCTATAACATTATTTAATACTATCTAAAACATGTTGGTGCTTAGACTAAATATGTGCTTAGAAAAGGTGATTTAAAACTAATAGAGTGGATTTGTAATGGAGATGCCAATTTTGGATGGGATTATTTCTGCTCATGAGACAATTAATTCTTTAACACACAAGAAGAAAACATGTATGTTTAAATGTTTTAATATGATTAAAGCATGTGATAGATTTAATTTGGGTTTCTTCTTAAAGGTAATGATTTTTTTTGGATTTTCCAAGGATTGGATTAAATTAAATAGGAGTTGTATCTCTTCATCTAACTTTTATATACATATAAATCATGTTCCTACTATTTGTTTCCATTATTCAATGGGTCCCAAGCAAGGGAAATCCATTTCTCCATATCTCTTTATATTTTTGGTTAAGGATAGACAAATAAATATTGTGATAAGAGATAGAAATTTAAAATTATTCCATGTTTCATCATAGATAGAGCATGTGTCTCATCTACATTTTGTAGATAGTAGATAATATAATTTTAATGAAAGCTTTAACAATAGAGGCAACTAAAATTTTGAGGGATATCCTCAACAAATAAGTAACATATGTAGGGTATAAGATTGATGTAAAGAAATAAAAAAATGTAATTTATAAATTATTTTATTTCACAATAAGAGAGGATAAAAAATGTTCTTGGGTTTGGCATAAGTGAGTTATTTTTGGATGGTGGAACCTGATCTTATTATAATGCCTAATTCCTGACAAGGTGGGTATGGGTGGGGGGCGCAATGCCCCCTAACTATGGTCACCATGGGAGTCTAGAGGGGAAGTGGCCATACTTGGAGCCCCTTAGTGGGGGTTTGGTAGTAGTGCCCATGAAACATAATTTTGTGAAAAATGCATTGTAAAATATTGTAATTTCATATTAAATCTAGACTATTCACTATTATGTCATAGTCTAACGTATAAATTATGTTGGTGAATTTTTTCCCTAATATTTAACCCTCCTTTGATATGAAGGCATTGTAGTCATGGAAACACAAAGTTTGTGAGTGAATAATATATTGCAATGGACTAAATAACATAAAATTTGGTTATTTTTATATGGATGTAGCCCATATTGGGTGAACCATGCTAAATTTGTGTCTCTTTTGTATTGTGTTTTCTACATTTTATTTCCATCTTTATTTTATTAATATTACTCTACGTTCTATATTCCTAATAATTGGTATCAAAGTTGAAGGTTTATTTGGTGGAAAAACTCACATGAAAAGAGGGTTCTTGGTTCGAGTGGGAGAAATGGCAGAAGAAAGCAAGTTTAAGGTCAAGAAGTTAAATGGATAAACTACTAGTTATGGACGATAAAAATAGAGGACTTATATATTAGAAGGATATTTTCCTACCATTAGGGTAAATAACAATAAAGTTGATAACTATGAAAGATGAAGAATGGGAGTTTCTTGACAGAAAGGCACTATGAACAAGATAACTATGCCTAGTAGCATCGATGGCCTTCAATGTTTCAAAAGAAAATTTAATAGAGGATGTGATAAAATTAATTGGATAGAGTGTATGAAAAACACATAGCCTCTAAAAATGTATTATTATGAAGCATTTATTTAATATGGAGATGTTAGAAGGTGAGTCTATTTTTGATCACTTACAAAAATCTAACATGATCACAAATCAATTAAGATCTATAGTAGTAAACTTTGATGATGATGTTAGGTTTCTTTTGATTATTTTCTCATTGATATAAAGCTATAATGGATTGGTCATGGATGTGAGTAATTATGTCTCTAGTTCAAACACTTTAAAGTTTGATGACATTATTAATGTTATTCTTAGCAAGGAAATATGATGTAAAACCAAAGGTGAGAGATCAGGTCATGATTTAAATATGGATAACATGGGAAGATAAAAGGATAGAGGAAAGGGTATAGGGAATAATGGTAAGTCTAATAAGGGTAGATCAAAATCCATAGGAATGTTAGCATGTTATATTTGTGGAAAGAAAGGACACTTGAAGAAATATTGTTGGTTTTGAAAAGGAAAATAAGGAGATGAACAAGATAAAAATTAGGAAAAAAATGTAGAAAATTATGTGTTGCAAGATTATTTAATAATTTAATTATATAATATTAATAATTTTTGGGTGTTAGATTTGGGGGATTCGTTCCATGCTACACCCCATAGGAAATATTTTCAAGACTATGTTCAAGGTGATTTTGGACAGCTTTATTTGGGTGATGTTGAACCTTGTAAAATTGTTAGAAAGGGTAAGATATAGATAAACTTATGGAATGAAAATAAATGGTTAATAAAATAGGTGAGGCATGTTCTAGATTTGAGAATAGATCTAATTTTAGTAGGGCAGTTGGGAAGTGAGGGTTGCACAATTACATTTGCAAAAGATTTATGGAAGGTCACTAAAGGATCATTGGTAAAAGAAAAAGGAGATAAGGTAGGTACATTATATTTATCTGATAATGTTGACTCTTCTATTGCTTTAGTTTCTACACAATTAGATACAAAATTATGCAAGTTATCCACTCAAAGATTTGTTTCTAGATTTGAAGGTGTATTTGGATTTCTATGAGAACTATGTGTATTAAAAATAAAAGAGAGTCATATTTATTAGAGTCAAGTAGATAGAAAAGGATGAAAATTTAGAGCTTGTGCATACATATGTATGAGGACTACCTCAGGTATCATCTCTTGGTGGATCATCATATTATGTTACTTTTATTGATGATGTAACTAGAAAAACTTGGGTTTATTTCATATAAAAAATATGATATTTTTAATAATTTTAATAAATGGAAAGCTTTGGTTGAGAATGAGACATGAAATAAGTTGAAGTGTGTCAGATAAGATAATGGAGGTTCACATTGTAGTAAGGAGTTTAATAATTACTATTCATCCCATAGGATTCATAGATAGAAGACAGTTTCAAAAATATCACAACAAAATGGTGTGCCAGAAAGGATGATTAAGACAATCATGGAGCATGCAAAGAGCATGATATTGCATGCAAGATTACCCTTCTAGTTTTGGGTAGATGTTATGGATACTATTGTTTACTTAATAAACATAGGGCCTTCAAGTTTTTTAGATGGTGTCATTATAGAGGAAGCATGGATAGGATAAAGGTAGACTATTAATTTTTAAATACTTTCAGTTGTGAAGAATTTATCCATATTGATAAAAAAATAGAACCAAGCTTGAATCAAAATATAAGAAATGTACTTTTATTGGATATGGAGGTAATGATTTTCTTTACCATTTATGGGATTTTGAAAATTGCAAAATCATTAGGATTAGAGATGTGATCTTTAATGAGAAGGTCATGTATAGATATCAGTTGCAAAGAAAGAAACAAAAAAAGCCAAATATATAATATGCAGTACTTGATGAAATCACTAGAAATGAAATTTCATAAGTGCTAAAAAATTAGAATATGTAACAACTATAAAAACAACAAGTACCTCAAACTCCTGAAAGTGTAGTTAGAAGATCTAATAGAGTAAGTAGACTCCCTAAACTATACTCTCTTTCACTTACTTATTTATTATTGACTGATGGTGGTGAGATAGAAAATTATAAAGAAGCCATGCATGTAGAAACCAAAAAGAAGTGGTAACAAATCATGAAAGAGGAGATGGACTCCCTGGTACATAATCAAACTTGGGATTTGGTTTATTTGACTACAAGTAAAAGAACATTGCAAAATAAATAGGTTTATGGGTTGAAGGAAGAAGATGGAGGCAAAAATATGTACAAATCTAGACTTGTTGTAAAGGGGTTTGCACAAAATAAAGGTATAAATTTTGACAAATTATTTTCTCTAGTTGTTAAAATGACTTCCTTAAGAAATATTTTAAGTTTGGTAGTAGTATAAAATTTGCACCTTGAATAGTTATATGTGAAGACTACTTTCCTTCATGGTGACTTGGAAGAGGAAATATTTATGAAATATATATGGGAGTTGGTTTAGTTGACTGCAAGTAAAAGAACATTGTAGAATAAATAGGTTTATGGGTTGAAGGAAGAAGATGGAGGAAAAAATATGTACAAGGCCTGACTTGTTGTAAAGGGGTTTGCACAAAATAAAGGTATAAATTTTTATGAATAATTTTTTCCAATTGTTAAAATGACTTCCTTAAGAACTATTTTAAGTTTAGTAGTAGTATAATATTTTCACCTTGAATAGTTAGATCTGAAGACTGATTTCCTTCATGGTGACTGATCCAAAACTCAAAAGCTTTGATTGAAAGATAATTCAAGAAACAAGAGCAACACAATAACAATAATTCTATCTCTAAGAAGAGATGTTTTATTCATCAAATTTGTAGACCAAAACATATGCCTATCTTTGAGAAGAGATCTTTGATTTCCATTTCAAGTTACATATTAATTAATACATGTTTTTAAGGTATGAGGAGGATGTGTAAGGTCACCAATCTTGAGGGAGATTAAGTGGTTCGACTTCCATGATTTAGAATAATATAAAGTTTAAGGAATTACTATTTTTAGAAACTTACTATTTTTAGACTGCACTATTAAAATTGAAATTTAGGGTAATTCCATTTTTTAGAGGTGAAAACCCACCTAGTTTAGATTAGTTCCATCTCATGATGTTCCCCTCATTTGTATCTTTTCAATAGTTCAAACGGGGATTCAAATGGAGCTATGGTGTAAAAGTTATCGCTCCTGGAAGTTCTACCACCAATTGGGGTAGAACCATCCTAAATTGTGACCTAAAATGTTTCTTGGATCATTCCTCCTTCCTTGAGAAGTAATGGTCCCCATTGCATCAAAAATTTTCATCAAGTGTGGTAGCTATGTTTTGATTTGATTCTTGATGCATATTTAGAAGGGACTATGATTTGTGGAGTTGTACTTTTTGGAGCTATGTAGGGCTCAATTGTTCACCATTTCTATCTAACCATTAATTTATAGATGGAAGGCCATGAAATTATTTAAATTATTATCTATTGGCTTCTATTATTGTGTTGTTTATGTAGTCAATGCTGCAACATTGACCCTTTTGGATTCCTGTGGCTTGACCACCATGAGAACAAATTTCTTGGCACTAATTAGGGAAATAGATGTAGAAGGTGTTACCTCTAGTACCTTGTAGCATTGTGTTCTAAGAGTGAGAGTGATCCTTCTAGTTATTGATTCATATATTCCATGTCTATCATACATGAATGGCTAACAAAATATTATATCACAAACATCTAGATTGACCACATCACATAAGACCTCATCTTGGAAAGGTTTAATTGCATATGAGAGAAGACATTGGTGGGTGACACAGAGGTTTCTCCATAGACTCAACCATCTATTACTATATGGCTTTGGATGAGGCTTCATAGATAAATTTAGCCTTTTCACAATATTAGTAGAGATTAAATTCTTTTTACTCCCACTATCAAGAATGAAATGTAAAGGCTTACCTTTCACCCATAACTTAGAATGAAACAATATTTTTTTGTCATTTGGCCTCTCTTCGTGGGTCTATGATGAAGCAATGATGGCATTAGGCTCAACATATACAATATCTTCTTCATTCTCTTTAACTGTAGGCTGTGTATGAGGTAGATTAGTAGATGTTGAGGATTGTGACTCAAAAAGGAAGGACTTGATGGCTCGACATTTTTCTTTGGAGTGAGTTCCAGATTTGTGATGATCACACCATTTCCCAATCTTTCCTTCCTTTTTCTTCCAATTTTGGCTTCATTTTTGACATTATTTTTCACTTTTCCATTTTGAAGGCTAACTCTTTGTATCCATTCTTCTATACTTCTACTCAATCTTTACTATGAACTTGTATGCCTCACTGGGGGTTTCCAAATTGAAGAGTTCCATTTCTCCCCTTATGTACCATTTTAGTCTACCATGATATTTGAGAACCTTATGTTTTTTACTTTCTTAGATGCCCAATCTCACAGATAGAGAATGAAAAATGTCAATGTAATCTTGGAAAGACTATTCCTTACCTTGGTGAAGTTGTTTCCACTCTATATATAGATCATCATATGCTCTAATGGGATAGTATTCTTCCTTTACAACTTCTATGAAATCATCCCAGGTAGGTTCTACCTCAAGGCCAATATCATCTATACTGAATCTCTTTTTGTACACTTTCCACCAATTTTTGATAAGCAATGATGCTTTCAAAAGAGCAAAAGTGATCTTCTCTTTATCGGTGAATTTATTTACAAAAAAATAAGATGACAATTGATCCATCCAATTTTATACTATATCAGCATTGATTTTGCCTTCAAATTTAGGGATATCAAAATTCACCTAAATTTTGAAGGGTAGTGGGGCACTAAAAGGATGTGGGGTTGCAGATGAAGAGCCAAAATTTCCCGTCAAAATTTATTAGAGAATTTAGGAAAATTGTTCTAGCATCTATGCTTGATTTTATTGGAGGGATTTGTTCACCATTTCCTTTAAAGGATCAGATTTCTTGGTGTTGTCCACCATTTGAAGTCATTTGGAGTGAATAGATGGATAGTCTATTAGTTCTATTTTCCACCCCAACTTCTTGTATTCTAACCTCATCCTCAAGATCATATACTCTAAATACAAACCACTCTTATACAACTTATCTAAAACTCAAAAGCTTTGGTTGAAAGATAATTCAAGAAATAAGAACAACACAATAACAATAACAATAATGCTATCTCTGAGAAGAGATGTTTTATTCATCAAATTTATAGACCCAAAGATATGTCTATCTCTGAGAAGAGATGTCTAATTTCCATTTTAGGTTACATATTCATTTATAAATGTTTTTAAGGTATGAGGAAGATGTGTAAGGTCACCAATCTAAAGAGAGATTAAGTGGTTTGACTTCCATGATTTACAACAATACATAATTCAAGGAATTACTATTTTTAGAAACTTACTATTTTTAGATTATAGTACTAAAATTAAACTTTGGGAAAATTCCATTTGTTTTTTGGTGGTAAAAACCCATTTAGTGAAGCTTAGTGCTATCTCATGATGTTTCCCTCATTCTTAGCTTTCCAACAATTCAAACAGGGAGTCAAACAGAGCTATAGTGTAAAAGTTATGGCTCCTAAAAGTTCTACTGCCAATTAGGGTAGAACCATCACCTGAATTATCACTTAAAATGTTGGCTCAGATCATTCCTCCCTCCTTGAGAAGCAATGGTCCCAATTGCATCAAGATTTGTCGTCAAGTGTGGCAGTTGTGTTTTGATTTGATTCCAGATGCATATTTGGAATGGACTGTGCTTTGTGGAGCCATACTTTATGGAGTTGTGTAGGACCTAATTGTTCACCATTTCTATCTTACCATTAATCTATGGATGGAAGGCCATGAAATTCTTTAGCTTGTTGTCTATTGTCTTTTGTTGTTATATTTTTTGTGTAGTCAGGACTACAACATCAACACTTTTGGATTCATGTGGCTTGACCACCATGAGAATAAATTTCTTGGCACTAATTAGGGATATAGATATAGAAGGTGGTACCTTTGATACAATATAGTGTCATGTTCCAAGAGTGAGAGTGATCCTTTAAGTTCTTGATTCATATATTCCATGTTGATCATACATAAATGGATGACCAAAGATTACATCACAAACATCTAGATTGACCACATCACATAAGACCTCATTTTGGAAAGGTTTTATTACATATGAGAGAAGACATTGGTGGGTGACATAGAGATTTATCCCTAGACTCAACCATCCAATACTGTATGGATTTGGGTGAGGCTTCATGGATAAATTTAGGCTTTTCACAACATTAGCAAATATTAAATTCTTTTGACTCCCACTATCAAGAATGAAATGCAGTGACTTAAATTTCACCTATAAATTAGAATGAAATAACCTTTCCTTGTCATCTGGCCTCTCCTCATGGCTCTATGATGAAGTAATGATGGCATCAGGCTCAGCATCTATAATCTCTTCTTCATCCTTTTTAACTATAGGTTGTATATGAGGTAGAGCAATAGATGTTGAGGATTGTGACTTAGAAAGTAGGGACTTGATGTCTCAACATTCTTCTTTGAAGTGAGTTCCATATTTTTGATAATCACAGCACTTCCTAGTATTTCCTTCCTTTTTCTTTCAATATTAGCCTCATATTTGACCTTATTTGTCACTTTTCCATTTTGAAGTTTGACTCTTTGTATTCATTCTTCCATGATTTTGCTCAATCTTCACTAGGAACGTGTACGCTTCACTAAGGGTTTCCATATTGAAGAGTTCCATTTCTCCCCATATGTACCATTGTATTCTACCATGATATTTTTGAACCTTGTGTTTTTCACTTTCTTAGATGCCTAATATCACAGATAGAGAATAAAAAATGTCAGTATAATCTTAAACAGACTATTCCTTACCCTGGAAAAGTTGTTGCCACTATGTATAAAGATTTTCATATGCTCCAATGGGATAGTATTATTCTTTTATAGCTTCTATGAAATCACCCCAAGTAGGTTTTGCTTCAAGGCCTATATCATCCATATTGAATCTCTTTTTGTACACTTCCCACCAATTTTTGATAAGTAATGATGCTTTCAAAAGAGTAAAAGTGATCTTCTCTTTATCGATGAATTTATTAAAGAAAAATAAGATGAAAATTAATCCAACCAATTTTCTACTACATTAACATTGATTTTGCCTTCAAATGTAGGGATATCAAAATTCACCTGAACTTTAAAAGGTGTTAGGGCACTGAAAGGATGTGGGGTTGTAGACGAAGAGCCAAAATTTCCCATCAAATTTTTTTGGAAAATTTGGGTAAATTATTGTTTCATCTATGCTTATTATTGTTGGAGGGATTAATTCACCATTTCCTTGAAAGGATCAGATGTCTCATTGCTGTCCCCCATTTGAAGCAAATAGGTGGATAGTCTACTGGTTCTATTTTACACCCAAGCTTCTTTTAATCTGACCTCATTCTTAGGATCATACACTCTAAAGCCAAACCACTCTGATACCACTGATCCAAAACTTAAAATCTTTGGTTAAAAGATAATTCAAGTAACAATAACAACACAATAAAAATAATGCTATCTCTGAAAAGAGATGTCTGATTTCCATTTTGGGTTATGTATTAATTTATAAATGTTTTGAAGGTATGACGAGGATATGTAAGGTCACCAATCTTGAGGGAGATTAAGTGGTTTGACTTTCATGATTTATAACAATATAAAATTCAAGGAATTAATATTTTTAGAAACTTACTATTTTTAGAATGCACTACTGATCACTTCTATTTGTTTTTATGGGGTTAAAGCCCATTGATAAAATATTTATGCCATCTCAAAATTTTCCCCTCTTAATTAGCTTTCCAACAGTTCAAATAGGGAGTCAAACAAAGCTATGGTGCAAAAGTTATGGCTCCTGAAAGTTCTACCACCAATTGGGGTGGAACCATCACGCGAATTGTCACCTAAATTTTGCTCAGATCATTCCTCCATCCTTGAGAAGAAATGGTCCCCTTTGCATCAATATTTGTCATCAAGTGTGGTAGTTATGTTTTTATCTGATTCATGATGCATACCTAGAATGTACTGTGCTTTGTGGAGCTGTACTTTGTGGAGCTATGCAGGGCTCAATTGTTCACCATTTTTGTCTGAACATTAATCTATGGATGGAAGGCTATAAAATTATTTAGCTTGTTATCTATAGGATTTTTTTATTGTTTTGTTTATGTAGTCAGGGCTGCAACATTGGCCCTTTTGGATTCTTGTGGCTTGACCACCATGAGAACAAATTTCATGACACTAATTAGGGAGATGGATGTAGAAGGTAGTACCTCTTGTACCCTATAGTGTTGTGTTCCAAGAGTGAATGTGATCCTTCAAGTCCTTCAATAATAGATTCCATATCGATCATACATGAATGGTTGACCAAATATTACATCATAAACATATAGATTGACCACATCACATAAGACCTCATCTTGAAAGGGTTTTATTGCATATGAGAGGAGAAACTTGTCGGTGACATGGAGATTTATCCTTGGACTCAACCATATAATATTGCATGGCTCTCCATATACAAATTTAGGCTTTTCATAATATTAGTAGAGATTAAATTCTTTTGACTCCCACTATCAAGATTGAAAGTTAGAGGATTACCTTTCACCCATAACTTAGAATGAAATAACATTTCCTTGTCATCTAGCTTCTCTTTGTCAGTCTGTGATGAAGTAATGATGGCATCAAGCTCATCATTTACAATCTCTTATTCATCCTCTTTAATTGTACATTGTGTATGAGGTAGAGCAATAGATGTTGAGGATTATGACTTAGAAAGTAGGGACTTGATGGCTTGATATTATTCTTTGGAGTGAGTTCCAAATTTGTGATAATCACACCACTTCCTAGTCTTTCTTTCCTTTTACTTCCAATTTTGGCCTCATGTTTGACCTTCTTTGTCACTTTTCTATTTTGAAGCCTGACTCTTTGTATTCATTCTTCCATGCTTCTGCTCAATCTTTATTGCAAACTTGTACGCCTCACTAAGGGTTTCTAAATTGAAGAGTTCCATTTCTTTCCATATGTACCATTATAATCTACCATAATTTTTGAGAACCTTATGTTTCTCACTTTCTTGGATGCTCAATATCATAGATAGAGAATAAAAAATGTCAGTTTATTCTTTAATAGACTATTCCTTACCTTGGTGAAGTTATTGCCACTCTATATATAGATCATCATATGCTCTAATGGGGTAGTATTCTTCCTTTATAGCTTCTATGAAATCATCCCAGGTAGGTTCTACCTCAAGGCCAATATCATTTGTGCTAAATCTCTTTTTGTACACTTCCCACCAATTTTTGATAGGTAATGATGCTTTTAAAAGAGCAAAAATGATCTTCTATTTATTAGTGAATATATTTATAGAAAACTAAGATGACAATTGATCCAACCAATTTTCTACTACATCAACATTAATTTTGCCTTTAAATGTAGGGATATCAAAATTCACCTAAACTTTGAAGGGTGTTGGGGCATTGAAAGGATGTGGGGTTGTAGATGAAGAGACAAAAATTTCCATTGAAATTTGGTTGAATCATTGTAGAATCTATTCTTGCTATTTCTAGAGGGCTTCATTCACCATTTCCTTGAATGGATCAAATGTCTCGATGTTGTCTGCCATTTGAAGTCATTTGAAGCAAATAGGTGGATAGTCTGTTGGTTATATTTTCCACCCAAGCTTCTTGTAATATAACCTCATCCTCATGATCATACACTCTAAAGACAAACCGCTCTAATACCACTGATCCAAAACTCAAAATATTTTATTGAAAGATAATTCAAGAAATAAGAACAACATAATAACAATAATGATATCTCTAAGAAGAGATGTTTTATTCATCAAATTTGCAGACTCAAACATATGCTTATCTCTGTGAAGAGATGTTTGATTTCTATTTTGGGTTACATATTCATTTATACATGTTTTGAAGGTATGAGGAGGATGTGGAATGTCACCAATCTCTAAGGAGATTAAGTGGTTTTAATTTCATGATTTAAAGTAATACAAAATTCAAGGAATTACTATTTTTAGGAACTTACTATTTCTCGACTGCACTATTAAAATTGAAACTTGGGGCACTTCTATTTGTTTTTTAGGGGTCAAACCCACTGAGTAGATCTTAGTGTCATCTCATGACATTTCCATCATTCGTAGCTTTACAATAATTCAAATGGGGAGTCAAATGGAGCTATGGTGAAAAAGTTATGGCTCCCAGAAGTTCTACCACTAATTGGAGTAGAACCATTGTCTGAATTATGACCTGAAATGTTGCTTGGATCAGATTTGGTTTAGTTGACTGAAAGCAAAAGAACATTGTAGAATAAATAGGATTATGGGTTGAAGGAAGTCTATGGAGGTAAAAATATGTATAAGGCCAGACGTGTTGTAATGGGGTTTGCACAAAATAAAGGTATAAATTTTGATGAATTATTTTCTCCAATTGTTAAAATGACTTATTTAAGAACTATTTTAAGTTTGGTAGTAGTAGAAGATTTGTATCCTGAATATTTAGATGTGAAGACTGCTTTCCTTGATGGTGACTTAGATGAGTAAATACATATGGAATAGCCACATGGATACAAAGTTAAAGGTAAGTAAAAAATGGTGTGCATGTTGAAGAAGAGTTTGTATGGCCTAAATCAAGCTCCAAGGCAGTGGTATTTGAAATTTGACATGTTTATGAAAAAACAAAGTTATAGTAAATGTCATTCTAACCAATATTTTTTTAAGAGATTAGATAATGGCATTTATATTATATTATGATTGTATGTAGATGACATTATTGTTGCAGGGTCTAACATGTATGATATAAGTGAACTCAAAATAAAACTAGAAAATTCATTTGTAATGAAGGATTTGGGTGCTGCAAAGAAAATCCTTGGTATGAGAATAACAAGACATAGGAAAAATAGAAGATTTACAATTGTCTTAAGAAGATTACATCAAGAAGGCATTGTTCAGGTTCAATATGGAAGATTCAAATTCAATGAGTACACCTTTGGGAAGGTAATTCAAATTAGGCAATGAACAATATCCAAAAATGTAAGAAGAAATCAATTACATGTCCAATGTGCCCTATGCTTTAGCAATTAGAAGTTTAATGTATGGTATTGTGTGTATGAGACCAAACATTGCTCATGTAGTGGGATTTTTCAGTAGGTTTATGAATAATCTAGGAAAGGAACACTAGGATGCAGTCAAGTGGAATCTCAAGTACTTCAGAGGGACCACTGATAGACAATTGTGTTATAAAGGGTTAGATGTTACCTTGCAAGGATATGTCGATGTAGACATGGCTAGAGATTTAGATGGTAGGAGGAACACCAAAGGTTATGTATTCACTATTGGTAACACCATAGTTAGTTATATTTCAAAATTATATAAGATGGTTTCTTTATCAAATACAGAGGTAGAGTATATTACATCAATTAGTTTCCAAGTGGGAAATCATTGGATGGTAGATCCCCTAGTTCTTGACAAGGAGGCTATGGGTGGGAAACGTCATTGCCCCCTCCTCTGGCCCCCTTCCCCCCACCCACTATGGTATCCATGAGGGTCTAGGGGGCAAATACCATACTTGGATCCCCCATGGTGGGGGTTTAGGGACAATGCCCTTGAAATAATTTTTTTTGAGAAATGTATTGTAAAATATTGTAATTTCATAGTAAATTTGGACTTCTCACTATTAGGTCACAGATCTAATGGTAGAAATTATGTTGGTTCATTTTCACCCTAATATGTAATCCTCCATTGATATCAAGGAATTATAATCATAGTGGCACACAATGTGTGAGCGAGGAAGAGATTCCAATGGATGTATTGTAGGTTTATCCCTTAATTTGTTGGATTCAATAAGAGAAGAACATGTTGTTTCTATGTGGACATAGCCCATATTGGGTGAACCACATTAAATTGTGTCTCTCTTGTATTGTGTTTTCTAAATTTTATTTTCATATTTAATTCATTAATATTGCTCTGCATTCTATATTTCCAAAAGTTACCAAGCTTTTATTTTTGAATACCTTTGGTAAATTGGATCACTTAGATGGAGGCACATAAACTAATATATGAGCATCTAATTAGTCAAGTAATATTGAATTTCCCAAAAGATGTCCTATTTATTGTGGACTTATGATAGAGGAATACATATACCATGTTATCATTCACACTTCCAAGGTTTTATAAGGGAGGAGTGATTTCAAGTTCTGAGATGGAGTGTTCTCCTATTTTTATCATTTTACACATAAGAGATAAAATATTTGAAACTATGCATTAATTCAGATTACATAAAAAATAAAAATAAACACAATAATTAAATTGAAAGGGGATAATAAATATTGGAACAACTTGATTTATAATTGATAATACAAGAGAAGGATGATGTAATTAGTTATGTCTAACTGTCTATCACTAACAGGATATGCCACAATATCTGAAAATGATCAATATATACTTTGTCAAACACTCAGATATAAAATAGGGGATAATAGACAATCTAAATGTTGTAAAAAAAAATTAGCCACTTATAACAACTAATACTATTAGGGTTTAATAAAAATGTCTCTACAACTTCTGAGAACCTTACGCTTACAACTAATTTTTTTCTTGTATTTATGAAATCTTTGATTTAGTGAAACAATGTGTATTTTTCTATCTCTTTTGTCCAAAACTCTAATTATTCTTGATTAACCACATGATACATTAAAAAGGTGTTAGTTCATTGGGTTGGAAAACCCAAACCAATCCCCATTGAAAATTTAAGTGTTTATTATGTTCCAATGATCTGAATAGGTCTTAAACCACATGTAGTTCTCCCAATTATGCAAGTATGTGAAAAATCATGAATATTATAGAATGTAGTCATGTCTGTCATATAATGCTTAGAACTATGAAACTTTGACATATGTATTGAGATTTGGATATATTGACTTATTTGTAAATATTTTATAAATGCATGTGCATTTTCAATAATGTTTCAAGAGAGTTAAAGATGATCCAAGGTCTTGCTATGTGATTCCAAATGTGTAATTTACCTTGTAATTTTTATATATAAGTGATTATTAATTAATTTCACACTACAATCAACCAATGAAATGTGTCTAGGTTGATCTAATGAGATTTTCCATTTTGAAAAAAATATTTATTAAATTTCCCTAGACATTGTTGATAGAGGGAAACACTTATAGTAACTGATATTGTCTAAGATAGCCTATAGTGACCTATGAGTGAAAATGAGTATTTAAGGTATGAAAAAGGTATGCCTAGGATTTTAAATGTGTTCTTGTATAGACCAAGCTAATAATGAATAAATTTATCTAATAAATAAAGGTGCGTATGATAGTTTATAGATAGACTAATAAGGGGAAAATGTGCTCAAGATTATGATATATGTATATTGTTTAAATATGTCAAATAATGAAAAATTGATGTTTCTAAAGTGTCAAAAGATAAAATTTATGTGTATGCATCTTTGTCTCATGAAAAAACCATACATTAATGTAGGCATGAATTAATAGAGTCTATGTAACTTCTCTATAAGAAGTGGTGGCTTCACCTCAATGGTTAACAATTACTAGTAATAACCTAGAATCATTCAATTAATCATTTAGAGTGTTTTCAAGTTAAATTATAATCCAAACAATCAGGACATGAGATTGAAGTTGGGTAAAATATGGTAAGAGTGTGTAAATTATTGATGAGGAAGATTAAAAGAGTGGAGATCTGTGTTTAGTCTAATAAGGACTAAGTATAATGATTCCATTTCATAGGGAGAGTGAGTAAGTGTGTGTGTAATCTATTTATTCCCAAAGATGAATAAAATTGTGTGTTTTGGTATTAATATCATATCTAAGTGTGTGTTTGAGTGGTAGGTTATTAGTACCAAGTTGTCCTTCCTTGGACCCCCTATCATTGATTATATGAATGGGTATCAAATCAGGGTAACAAATATGAGATAAAGAAGACAGGGATAACCATAAGGTGTGGGTGGGTACAAAAATAAGTGTTGAAAGTGTGGTCTAGAGAAGTGTTTGTCTACATAGGTTTATAAACCATATATTATAGTGGTAGGTTGAGAGAGAGAGAGAGAGAGAGAGAGAGAGAGAGTCTATATGCCTCTGAAAAGGGTGGGAAGATTTGGAGTAGTGGCTACCAATATGGTAGGAAGGTTTGACAAAATTGTATAGATGTTAAGGGTTATGCAAACAATATTACATATTGTTGAAGAGGATATAAGGAAGGGATACATCCCTAGGGATGATGTGAGTGATTTAGAAAAATAAGAGTTGATAGTGGAAGATGTGGGAGTAGCACTAGAGTAGTGGACGAAGGAAAAAATTGGGATTTTTAGATCTATTTAAAATATTTGGAGAGGAATTGAGGTGAAATTTATAAGTTTCCCATGGAATTTAAATCATAAGACATTGATAGATTGGCTCAGTGAGATGTAAGAATATTTTTAATTTGATGAAATGGATAACCAAATGAAGGTGAATGTGGATCACGACAAGTTGAAACATCATGCAACCACATCATGGAAGGAGGTAAAACTAAAATGAAATAAAAGTGGTAATGATAATATTACCCATTAGGAGATGATATTGGTAACACTAAAAAGTTTTTTTATCTAAGAGTTAACAATTAGATTTATTGAAGAGATTATAATGAACCTAAATACTATCAAGACAAGAAAATACCAATAGGCAATTTTTTTGAAATAATAACCTATATTGGTTCATATTGAATGATTTAAATAATTAAAAACCATGCATAAATAAGCCTCAGCTTAGAATTCGAATTGACATGCAAAATTTGAAACTCTAAAAATAAATTAAAATTGACTTGTTATTTTTAGTAAGTTTTGAATGTAATTTCACACAACTCTAAAAATCTTAAAAAACAAATTAAACCCTAAAATTAACCTATTGGATAGATAAAAACTAAAGTTCAATTTTGGTTACAAAAATAGTCAATTTCTAAAATTATAAAAATACTAAAATAATATTAAACTCTGATTTTAGATGCTTAAATAATCACATATGGCCTCTTAAAAATATCAAAATGTCCATAATTGAACAAGCCAGTTATGGCTACACTAAAATTCTAACATAGTTGTTTGGCTTGAATATGGATTCAAATGGAGCTATGGATCAAAATTTACATCCTCCAAAATTTTAGCCTGCTTTTCTGCATCATTCTCCTCTAGGTGAAAATAACATAGCTCCTATAAGTTGCTCTAATTTTAGTGCTTCCATTTGTTCTTACCAATCTTATTTAGCTCCCATTATATAATCCAAGTGTTGTATTCTTATTTTAATCTTTTCCACTATACCAAATACATATCATAAATTCATTGCCTTGAGTTTATTGTCTTCTTATCCAAAATATGCACTATATTTTATTTTTTCTTCTTTGGAACCTATTACTGCCAATCTAATTATTCATCTTCTTCACACTCACCATATTCTTCATGGAAATCATAAAAATCTAAAACAATAAATACTGAAAAGATATCAAAATTCTATAGAAAACTAACCTCATAAGCACCGTCATTGATTTTCTCCATAATTATGCATGGTCTAATTTTATTTTACTTTAAATTGTTGTAAGTTCCTTTTATAAATCTCTCCTTCCTCAAGTAAGCCATCACTAAATCTACTTCTTCAAATATTTATGACCTTCTTCTGACATTTGTTGTTGCTTTATACTTCTCACTATTTTCTTGCAACTTTGTTCTTACTTCTTGTAAATATTGTATATGTTATTCAAATGCTTTTCCATCATCACTAACTCTTTTTAAAATTGATAACTATACCAAATATAAAATACTCATAAGATTTCTCCTATAAAAATTTTGAAACGTTGATGTTCTCATTGATGTATTCACTAAACTATTATATGAAAACTTAGCTTGTGGTAAAGCCAGGTCCCATTGCTTGGGCTTCTCTCCAATTATGAATCTCAATAAATTTCCTAAGATCTTGTTTACAAATTTTGTATGCCCATATCATCAAAAAATTTAGAGGCTATTTATAGCCAAAAGGATATAAGTGGGTGTCTTTTTTTATTTTGAAAATGGTTAATTATGCAAATATATATATATATATATATATAGATTAAATAAACTCAATTTTATATAATTTATTATATAGGGGTTTCAAATCACCTTATATATTGTACTCAATATTATTTTGAGACATAGATTCACTAGAGTTACAATCCATGTATGAGTTTGATTATTTTGGAAATTATATGATACTTGTATAGGTTAGTTTGGAATCACCTTGTGTGTGTGTGTGTGTGTGTGTGTGTGTGCGCGCACGCGCGCGCGTGCGTGCACGTGTCTAAGATAAGGACCACCCAAAAATAATAAACTTAAGGTAATAATTATATTTTAGTTGGCATGTTTTGTTAATTGAAATAAAAAAAAAATTTGAATGGTTAATTATGGATATGGTGAAGACATATTGGTAGACCTTATTATATAGTTTATAATTTTAAAACTATGATTTTTTATTTTTTTTTAGTGCCATTTTTAAAATTAAGTAAAAAAAATATGCTCTTCCTTTGATATGGTTTAAATAACTAAAAAAATTAACAAGAAATAATTTCCAAACTTAATGTTTATTTTATTTATAGCACTAAATGTAGTGTAGGTGCAATTAAATCTATGGAGATTGAGGTTTAGATCTTTGCCCATTTTTTAGTGAATTGGTATCAACATATTGAGAGGCCCAATGAAAAATTTAATGTTGGTCCAACACATCACCAGTGGGATTAATTTAAGTTATTCAAATACATATGTGATGGTTTATCAAATTTTCTTGTCATTTATGCAAGCTATTTGTGGAAGTGAAGCTTTGGTTGTCAAAAGATTGGGATGAGAGGTTAGAAATAAAGGTGTAGATAATTTCTAATTTGGATTCCTTATGATTACAAATGTAAGGTATGAATTTGTGTTTCTTTTATTTTAAATACTGAGAGTAGTTATTTTCATACATAGTCATCCATCTTCAAAAGAATAAATATAATGATAATTTCTTTGAAAAACATTTATTTAAAGATATTTACTAATGATTTATTAATTTTTCTATTCATTAATGTAATCTATTGGCATAATCAAAGCTCTGGTAGTCAAAATATTGGGATGAGGTACATATAATTTCTAAGATGGTTTCTTTGTGATTACAATTGCAAGGTATGGATTTGTGTTTCTTTTGTTCTAAAGACTGAGAGTAATTTTTTTCATGCACAGTTGTCTATCTTGAGATGAATAAATATAATGATAAGTTCTCTAAAAAGTATTTATTTAAATATATTTTATAAAAACTCTATTATAGAGATACATAAGTATATTATGGTGTTCCCTTGTTATTTTATACCAAACTTATTTGAGGTATCTATAGTGTAATGAATTCTAAGTAGCTATAATGGATCAACAACTTCACTTCTGCTAATAACTTACATAAATGACTAGAAAATTTGAGAAAACCATCACATATGTATTTGAGCAACTTCAATTAATCCCACGGATGACGTCGTGAACTAACATTAAATTTTGTATTTTCCCTTCAATATGTCATCATCAATTCACTAAAAAATTTGTCAATATCTCAACCTCGATCCCCATATCTTTAACTACACATGTAATGCGTTCAATGTTAGAAACAAAATATACATTAGGTGTGAAAATCTAGGATGTGAAGTCATTTATGTCATTAAACTCTTTTAGCATTACCTAATTTTTAATCTTTGAAGTCTTGAAGATGTAGTAGTTTCAAATTATAAGTTTAGAATTATAGTTTTATAATTTATTATTAAATTTTTTAGTCATTAAAAAAATATATAAGGAAGAGCATGTTTGTTTTACTTGGTTTTATAAATGTGTTAAGGACCACTTATGACTTAGGACATAATATGCCTAAGGTAATAATCATATGTTGGTTAGCAAAGTTTGTTGCTTAAAATAAAAAATATATTTGAAAGACCATTATTAATTATGGATATGGTTAAGAAATTTTGGTAGACCTTATCATTATTGATTATGGATATGGTTAAGACATTTGAAAGACAATGTTTTTATCAAATATATTTAAATAAATGATTTTCAAAGCATTTATCATTATATTTATTCATTTCAAGATGGAATACTGTGCATTAAAAAAATTTAATCTCAATCTTCATAAAAAAAGAAATATAGATCCATACATTGTAGTTGAAATCACAAGGAAACCAATTTAGAAATTGTTTGCACCTTCATTTCCAACCTCTTGTCCTAATCTTTCAACTACTAGAGCTTCGCTTCCAATAATAGATTACATTAATGAATACAAAAATTGATAAACTATCACATGTATTTGAGCAACTTACTTATGCTTGAATACATATGCATCTATATAATAGATTTTACAACTATTATAGACACATTCTATTGATCAAATAGAAGATTGAGAGTAGTTGTTTGCATGCACAGTTATCTATTTTAATTTTTAAAATGAATAAATATAATGGTAAGTTTCATGAAAATTATTTGTTTAAATATAATTTCTTATCATCCTCATTTTTCATAGTTTTCTTGCATTATGGCCCCATAGTTGGTTTATTATTTATACTCTATACTCTGATGTTTTGTCACAAGTTTTACTATTCATTGTTTATTATATTATTTGGTTGGTCTTTACCATTGTTTATTTTGAGAAATAATGGCATGAAAGATACTTCTTTAAAAAAATGCACAAAGAACAAAATGAATTATATTATGTGGTTGGTTTTTACCACATACTTCTTTTAAACAAATAAGAAACTCATTTCCTCTGAAAAATAATGGTATGCAATATACTTCTTTTAAACAATATATAAAGAAAAAAATGAATTATATTATGTGGTTGGTCTTTACCACATACTTATTTTAAACAAAAAATAACTCATTTCCTCTAAAAAATAATGGCATGCAAGATACTTATTTTAAACAAAATGAATAAACACAATAGATCATCATAATCATTTCAACCATATTTTTGACTAACCCAAAAATACACATTTCACATATTTAAGAACATATCAATATGTAACAAGTAAAAATCATTGCAATCAATAAATATAATGACAAGTTCCCTAAAAATTATTTATTTAAATATATTTGCTTATCATCCTTACTTTTCATAATATTCTTGCCCTATGGCCCCGTAGTCAGTTTTTACTTTATACTCTGATTTTTTGTCACAAGTTTTGATATACTTAGTTTATTATATTATTTGGTTGGTATTTAACACATACTTATTTTAAAAATATAAGAAATTAATTTTCTTTGAGAAATAATGATGTGCAAGATACTTATTTTAAATAATACACAAAGAACAAACTGAATAAATAGAACATATCCTCATGATCATACTATATTTTACTTTTAAATGTCTAAGGTAATAATTATATTCTAGTTGGCATAGATTTTTAATTGAAATAAAAAATATTTGAAACACCAATATGGATATGCTTAAGACATTTTGGCATAACTTATTATATTCTTTTTAATTTTAAAATAATGAAAATATTCTGAATATTTTTTTCAGTTATGCCATCCTCATTTTTCAAAGTTGGTTTAAAATATACATTCTAAATTTTTATCACTATTTTTACTATACTCAGTTTATTATATTATCTGGTTGGTA
This sequence comes from Torreya grandis, assembly GCA_037957365.1. Lineage (NCBI taxonomy): Eukaryota > Viridiplantae > Streptophyta > Pinopsida > Cupressales > Taxaceae > Torreya > Torreya grandis. Next base: position 61,189 of record JARHVA010008048.1, on the reverse strand, counting down.
TTTACCACATACTTATTTTAAACAAACAAGAAATTGTTTTTCCCTAAGAAATAATGACATGTATGATACATCTATTAAACAATGTACGAAGAACGAAATGAATAAATGTAACCGAGCCTCATGATCATATTGTATTTTGTTTTAAAATATTTAAGATAATAATTATATTCTTATTGGCATGGTTTTTTGATTGAAATAAAAAAATATTTGAAAAACTGATATGGTTGTGTTTAAGATATTTTGGAAGACATTCTTACATAGTTATAATTTTAAAACTATGAAAATGTTTTGAATATTTTTTAGTTATGTCATCATCACTTTTCATAATTGTCTTACCCTATGACCCTATAATTGATTTATACTCTACACTCTATTTTTTGTAATTATTTTTGATACACTCAGTTTATTATATTATCTAGTTGTTATTTACCACATATTATAAATAAAAAAGAAATTGATTTTCTCTAAAAAATAATGACACATAAGATACTTATTTTAAACAATGCACAAATAAAAAACTGAATAAACACAATAGATTCTCATGATCATAATATTTTTTTTAAAAATATTTAAGGTAATAATTATATTCTGGTTGGTATGATTTGTTAATTGAAATAAAAAAAATATTTGAAAGGCCAATATGGATGTGGTTAAGAGATTTTGGCACACCTTATTATATAATTTATAATTTTAAAATTATGAAAATGTTTTGAATATATTTTTAATTATATCATCCTCACATTTCATAGTTGTCTTGCCCTATGGTCCCATAGTTAGTTTATACTCTATACTCTTATTTTTTGTCACAATTTTTGTTATACTTAGTTTATTATATTATCTTGTTGGTCTTTTGAGATACTTATAGAGATATGTACTCAATTTATACATAGTCATATGGCCATCAAATTTAGCATTGAAAAAAGATAAATTTAATCTTTAAAAAGAAGGATAAATTTAATCATTAAAAAGAAGGAATTGTAAACAAGATATTGACTTTAGACTTCTCACCCTTTAACCTCTTTCTGCATTGGTTTTTGAATTAACACAAATTACCTCTTATAAAATAAATCTACATAACTTATTCAAATTGATTAAAACCCTACAACCATGAAACCTAAAAACCTTCTTTCATATAAATTCATTTTTGTTAAAATTTTATTCCTTTGTGATCATGGGAATCACAAAAGCAATGACAGTTGTAAGAGGAGCCAAGGAGGAGTCTAAGTAGCTAAAAATGAATTTCAAACCAAGTAAGATGTATAATTTTTACATGTCATGAGAATCATGAAGTGAGTGATAATTGAAAGAGGGGGCCAAGGAGGAGTCTAAGTAGCTAACAATAAAGAACAATCCAAGTAAGAAATATAAGTCATACATATCTATAAATGTTTTCACATTTTTAATGAATTATGACTATATTTTAAGGGATTCAAACTATTTCCATGTTATTTTTTCATCAGATCTTTGATCACAGTGTGAAAACCCTTTTTTATCTTATATCAAAACCCTTAATATTAGACATAATTTGGTTATAACACAAGATTGTTTGTTTAGTAATGAGATCAGTAAGATCTTTCCATTTGTTTGGGATTTATTTCTTAGTAATGATATCAAAAAGACCTCGAAAAATATTGTGAATGTGTGTTTGGGCATTGATGTGGCAATGATTTTTATTAGAGTCACACATGCTTGCTTAGGGTTTAGGTTTGAGATGGGTCTATAGAAATTCATATTCTTGATGTCTCTCTTATCTTCCTTTCTTGGTTTGTTCATTTGGGAAAGTGATTGAAATAGTTGGACTACCCCCAATTTTACAAGGCAAAGAAAAATAGTTGTCCTAAAAAAATTAGGGTATCCATTGATCATATTCATTATTCCATCTTAAGCATATTCACCCCATGAATCTATTTGGGGAATGGGTTTAACTTAGATTTTAAATTATTATTTCATGATTTCAGTATGATGCTTGATTTCTTAGCTATATATAAGTTTTTTGAAACAGCTAATAGAAATCACCAATCAATTTATAACAACACAATGATTTTGATAAAGATTCATCAATAGAATTATACTTAAACTCTAGGATTCACCAATATTTTGGAGAATATTTTAGGGGTCCATTCTTAAAATTTTCCTTGGTCCATCTATTTTGGGGTGGTATGCACTACTAAAATGTATATTAGTCCCCATCTTCTTCCATAAAGTCCTATACAAATGACTTATAATTTTGTTTCCCTATATGATGTGAAGGGTTTTGGAACACCATGCAATCTCATAATACTTAGTGGAATCATTGGTTTTATTACATGAAATAAAATGACCCATCTTAGAAAACCTATCTACAAAAAAAAAATTAAATTATTACCTCTCTATGTGTTTGGTAATCCCAACATGAAATCCATACTTAAATCCATTCATTATCCTCTTAGAAAAACTAATGAAATGTATATCCATATATTTTATGCATGTCCTTTCACCACCTGACACATCCTACACATTGAAACATATCCTATCACATCTATCTTAATCTATGACCAAAAATATTTCTCCTCAATCAAAGCTATTATATTTGTCTTATCAAAATGTCCATCCAAACCACCACTATGTAATTATCTTATAATATTATCTCTTAGAGAATCAATTATAATACATAATTATTTCCATTTGAAAAAATAACCATCCCACATAAGATACTCATCATAAAAATTACTTGTATCACCTATCAATGGATTCTTGCATTGTTCAACTATCTTACCAAAATATGGATTAGTATCGTATACATCCTTAATAAATTCAAATACAAATTTTTCACTCACCATAGTAGTTATCAACCCTATTTTCATGCTCAAAGCATTAACTACTTGATTTTGTTTTCCTGATTTTTGATTCAACACAAAAACATAACCCTATAAGAAATACACCCACTTTGCATGCCTACTATGTAAATAATTTTGAATGTTCACATACATTAAAACCTCAAGATCAATAAATAAAATAAAGTCCTTAGACACCAAGTAATGGATCTAATGTCTTAATTCTTGTACAATTGCACCAAATTCAACTTCATATCTATGAGAATTATCCTGAATCAAATATCCAAGACTGGTGATTGCAAAGCAACCATACATAACTATTAAATCATGAAATCAAGACCGAGTAAATGCTACTATACTATGTATTCAAAAATAGAGATGTAAAGATCATGGAGTTCACATAACTCATAGATCTATCACTCACAACTATCACAAATCACTAAGATAATCTAGTACACTAGAATCCTCATAGTCTACACAAGAATAATAGCTCTTTGTATCACCTAAATTACTTAGAGGATAGGCCTATAGATATGTCAGTTGAGTGCATGATGACTTAACTAGACAAGGTGAATGGGTAGGATCCTCTAATATGAGTAGAGAGAGCACTAAGTGAACATAGTGAAAAAGTGACCCGCATAGACTAAGCACTCAAGGGACCAAGTGGGATGGTTAAACCCATCCACTCATTGCGTGATCCCATGCACTCACAAGTGCATGATAAAATAATGATGATGCCATCACTCACCTAATAAACCTAATTATCCACATAAGCAAGGTGAATTACATGTGTGTAGTAAACACCTACACAACACTCCCTCCCTATTTAAGCATAACTTAAGTGGATAGTAGAATTGGGTCCTGAAAAGTAGGCTTGATCAGTACCCAAGTACAATACAACTCTCAAAAGGTGGAGTAAATAGAGAAAACCTAGTGAACCCCCCACCCCCCCTCCCCCGTAAAGAGAAAAGAATAAGAGGAGACTAAAAGACCCCGCAAAAGATGATGTTAATGTAGTTATTACTCCAACTACACCTCACAAGATGATGAATGTCAATGATGAGATCCTCTACCTAAAGACCATAGAAGTTCCATCTGCATTAAACAATGTTTCTTCCCTTTAGAAAAGGAATAACCCTATGTGTGTAATGAAATTCTTCCCATTCCACAATAAAAATTAAGGTAATAGTATGAATATATCTAAATGTAGTCCAAATCATATATGTGGCACAGGCTTGACAAGAACGTGTGCAAAAGATGGAGGTAATACCACTGAAATAGATCAGTTAGAATAATAACATGAAACATTCATTGAAAGAATGACCATGTGAAGTTTGGATCATGGCTGACCAAATGAATAAGTAAAATCCATGGGAAGAGATGAGTTATCAATGATCTCAATAGGTATGCTTTCAATGAAAATAGTAGAGTCCTATGAAGTGAAAATCTATGATGGATTTATAAGAGTAACATCATGAATACAAATAAAAGTATATTATGCAATAGGATAATTGAGGTTGGGAAAAAATCATCCTATAGTTGCGGCTTGACAAAAAGAATATCACTATCCATCAAAATGGTCTCATCACAAGAAATAGAAGTAGGAGGAATGAGTATAACAATCTCTGAAGAGATGATATGAAGTGGAAGAGGAGGAATGATGGAAGTATAGGTATGATCTCTAAAAAGAGATTGTATAATGCTCTAAATAGTGGTGGGACACATGGTGAGCTACATATGGTGATATAGATCCCATGTAATATGTAGCAACAAGGTACCACAAACCTTGTCACAAGAGTTAACCCACATTATGTATTGATCATGATAAGTCAAAGTAGGAATATGTCAATATAAAAATAGAATACAATTATTTTTTGTGAGTAATTGTTCTATATACACATGCCAAGTAGCATAGTTAGTCTTACTAAGAAGAAGTACTGGTGTAGAATCAACAGGTATCACTCAAGTGGAATCAACATGACCATAATTGAGAGTAATAGTGCATGATTTGTAGATGGAGTTCATACTATGAAAAAATGAGTTTGATTAAATGAGATAAATCAACACATAATTTACAATGCATGCTCAACATATGGATGCCAGGCTCAACTGATAATGCATCCATAAAATGCAAGAGTAATATATACAATTGACACTAAATGGGCACAAGTAACAGTTAATAAAATTGAATGTGCTAATGTGAGATAATGTAAGCCCCAAAACAACATACCCAAGACAATCAATATTTATCCCTTTAAGTTAAAATACCATCATGATCATATAGACATTTGACTTAGCCAAAACTGATTCTTGAGCAATTATGCATAAATATAAAAGAACTAGAGGGATGTTAGACTCTATCAATAATATACCTATATGAGGAGAAAATTAATGTAGTGAGAAACAAATTAGAAAAGAAGTGAATTTTTCAATTTTATTGTGAGGGGGTTTGGTCACCTACCATACCAGGCCTCACTCTCCATCTTTGACTAACAAAAATATGATTTATATAACAAGAGAAATATAATATTTTCTCTTTCATATCTCTTTATTACTCCCATACAATATCTTAATTTATTAAAAAATTCAAAAAATAGGTTGAACCCGATCGTGGAATGACCTCCATGTGAGATAATGTAAGCCCCAAAATAACATACCCAAGACAATCAATATTTATCCCTTTAAGTTAAAATACCATCATGATCATATAGACATTTGACTTAGCCAAAACTGATTCTTGAGCAATTATGCATAAATATAAAAGAACTAGAGGGATGTTAGACTCTATCAATAATATACCTATATGAGGAGAAAATTAATGTAGTGAGAAAAAAATTAGAAAGAAGTGAATTTTTCAATTTGATTGTGAGGGGGTTTGGTCACCTACCATACTAGGCCTCACTCTCCATCTTCGACTAACAAAAATATGATTTATATAACAAGAGAAATATAATATTTTCTCTTTCATATCTCTTTATTACTCCTATACAATATATTAATTTATTAAAAAATTCAAAAAATAGGTTGAACCTGATCTTGGAATGACCTCCATGTGAGAATCAACAAATTCACATGCTGATAATTATCTCCACCTTATAATAATCCCATTGTGTTAGCCACAAAGTAAAAATATGCCACTTGACTTATGTACCCCACTTAATATTGTCCCTCCCCATTCATAATGTTCCCCATGTTTTTGTGACACTTCCCATTTAGGTTTTATGACTCATGTAAATCATAAATTAATGTCTGAAAAAAGTATTCAAGAGTTTGAAATTCACCAAACCATGTGATAAACTGCCAAATGACTATCTAAAAGTAGAATACCATGAATTTGGGATAAAGGTAGTTTTAGATATTTAAACCAAAAGAGGGAAGTGGTGAGGAGGATAACCATGTCAAGAGAGGAGAGGTTGACTTTCACAATGAGTAGTAACTAGTGTAAATAACACAAATTGGTAATAGGTGGATCAAAATTCTTGTAGGTAATGGGAACCTATAGGTTCTTGAAACAGGTTCATAGGTCAAGACAAGAGTGTTAGATGATGTAGGTGCATTGTCTGATACAAATACATGTAGACCAAGTTAGGGACACTAGCTAAGATAGTACGTAGGTCTTAATCAAACCACATATATATAGGTTGAGATAGATACACAGATCTATATAAGGCCAACAAATACAAAAAATGTAGATTTCTCAAGAGAATTCATTGACCAAATTTGTAGGTTAATTGTGTTGAATAGATCAACCCATAACATATGCCAAATGAGATGGTAGAGTATAGAAGTAAGTGACCATCACATTTTGGATACCTTCCTACATGCAGGTAATGGCCAACAATGCAATCCAAGGAGGATAGTGTGGAGTTGAGCTTGAATATATGGATCTCCACCTCATAAACATCTATAAATGGAGGAAAATCCAAGATCAACAATTCAAATAATGAGCATACCAAACTAGAATATCCCTTTGATGTGATTGTTAGCTTGCAGGATGCAAAAATCACAACAATATTATGTAGACAAAATGAAAACATGCAAGATGCCAATTTTAATGATAATACATTACAGTAATTAGAGAATAACCTACATATGAAAAAATCAAATCTGTAGCATATCTATTAGTAGTTGGTTGATAATAAAAATATAAAATATACTCAATATTTAATATTAGCAACAATAAAAATATATGATGATGAATTTGTCAAATACCTACTTTGATACCATATGAGAATCATCTAGAATCGGGCATCCAAGATTGGTGATTATAGAGTGAACACACAATTATTGAAGCATGATATCAAGATTGAGTATAAACTACAATACTATGTATTCATAAATTGAGATGTACAAAGCATGTGGTTCACACAACTCATAGTTCTATCACTCATAAGTTTCACAACTTAATAAGTTAATTTAGTACACTAGACTCCTCACAGTCTACACATGATAAATATCTCTTTAGCTCACATTAATTCCTTGGATGATAGGCCTATAAATATCCTAGTTGAGTGCATGATGACTCAACCAAACAAGGTGATTGGGTGAGCTCCTCCACTATGGGTGGAGAGATCACTGAGAGAGCATAGTGGAAAAGTGAACTGAGTAGACTAGGCACTCAGGGTACCAAGTGGGATGGATGACCCCATCCACTCACTATGTGACCCCACACACTCACAAGTGTATAATGACATCATGATGATGCATCATTCACCTAATTAATCCACCCAAGAAAGGTGAAGTACATATGTGTAGTAAATACCTACACCAATAATATCTAGAATACTTTATTCTTACCTCATTCAATTTCTCACTTAAATATGTTACTAGCTTCCCTTATTGACTCAACATGACACCAATTCCCACAAATGAAGCATCAAAATCAACCTCAAACAATTTTCTAAAATATGGTAATGCTAAAATAGGATTTTCTATAATTTTATTTTGCAACAACTCAAATCCTTTTATTGTTTCCCTTCTCCATGCAACTTCTTTTCTTCTCATACTATTTGTTATTGGTGAAACAAGACTACTAAAATTATTAATGAACTTTGTATAAAAATTTGCTAAACCATGGAAATTTCTTACCTATATGATGTTATTTGGGATAGGACACTCAATAATTGCATTTAATTTTTTCATCTATTCTTACACCATCTACTAAAATTATAAATCCCAAAAATACCAAACTATTATGCATAACCCTGTACTTTTTCAAGTTAATGTAGAGCTTCTCTTTTAATAACAATTATAATACCATCCCAAATTTTGTAAGTGATCTTCTTTAGTCTTACTAAATATTAAAATATCATCAAAATAAACCATCAAAAACTTATCACTATATTTTTGTAGCATTGTGTTCATCACCATCATAAATGTGTTGAGTACATTAGATAATCCAAATGACATCACCATCCACTCATATAAACCATCTCTAGTCTTAAACATTGTTTTACATTCATCACCTACATGAATCCAAATCTGATAATATCCACTCCTTAGATCAATCTTTGTAAAATATTTTGCTCTTGCAAAAACATCCATCATATCATCTAAATGAGGTATAGGCAACCTATACTTGATTGTAATTTTATTGATTTCTATACTATCCACACACATTCTCCACCCTCCATATTTTTTTGGAGTTAGCAACATTGGTGTTACACATGTAATCATGTTCTCTCTTACTAAAACCTTCTTCACCAATTGAGTATCTATTTATTTAATTTTTCTTGTTCTATTGATCTCATCATATAAGTTACTTGATTGGGTAGAGCTGATCTTGGAATCAAATCAGTATGATGTTGAATGTTTTTCTTTGGTAGTAAACCATCTGGTAACTCATCAGGTATAACATCTGCATTGTCTTTCAACACTATTATTGGTCTGATAGTACTTGCACCACTTTTATGTCTTCTTTCTTCTCTACTAATGCATTAAAGTAACATGCCATCTTCATGTCTTTGATAAATTATTTTATAGTCAGTATGTTTTTATATTTCCCTTGTTCTTTAATAAGTAACAAATAATACCTTCATACCACCTTTACATTAACTATATGTGCTCTTTGATCCATCATGAATTGTTTTTATTTCAAGTTGCCATGGCTTTCCCTATAACACATGGCATGTATCCATTATTATAACATCACACCATATTTCATCCTTGTAAGTTTTATCTATAAAATACTTGATTAAGGACCTTTTATCTAATGTATATTCATTCATTTTTTTAAACCATTAAATCTGATAATGATTAGGATGCTTTTCACACCACAAACCTAGTTTCTCAATCATGTCCTTAGAAACCATATTTTCACAACTACCACCATGTATAATTACTTTAAATATATTACCTCCTAAAGTACACCTTGTTTGAAATATTTTTGTTTATAGCGATGCATCACTACCTTCTTTATTTTTCACATGGTTTTTCCTCAGAGTAATTGTTGTTCTTATCATCATAATTTTTTTTTTAAATATTTGATACTCTAACTTTAGTATTTTGCTCTTCTACTTAAGCTTTAACTAAATTCACTCTTAGATGATCCTCTCCACATTTATAATAAATATAAGATATTCATTTGTTTAGAAGCCATCCTTTACCACCACCATAGCTTTGTGGTATTTGAAAGCCTCTTCCTCTTTACTAGTATTGGAACCCTTATGTATTATCTTATTATCTTTTTGATCTACGTGATTATTATCCTATAGTGGTATTAAACCCACCTCTAATGATATTAAATCAACCTCATCCCCTTATTTGATGGGACTATCCTCTTCTTGGCCCAATAGATGTTCTTCTAAAATTCTATCTATTTTTTTCTTCAATCTTCAGAACTAATTGATAAACTTCCTCCATGTAAAGTATTATATGCATGTCTAATTCATCTTGAATATAAAACATAAAACCATTTACATAACTTGCAGACATATGTTATTTTTTTCATCATGACCCACTATATAGAAAGCTTGTAAAACTCATCTGTATAATTTTGTATACTATCATCCTTCTACCTCAAATTTTAGAATATTATGTATAGGGTTAGTACATAATCCATAGGAAAAAAATTAACCCTCAGCTTCTTCTCCATATTTTTATATGAGTTGATCTTCTCTTTACTTCTTTTATGTCTTTCTTTTTGTAGGTGATCCCACCAAATCATTACATGACCCTTAAATTTTGTGCATGAAAACATTACCTTATTATCTTCTTTCATAGTTATCCATTCAAAAAACTTTGCCATTTTATTCATCCAATCTATCAACTCCTATGGTTTTAAACTTCCATGATAATTTGAAATGTCAACCTTGATTCCTTCATTCCTTCAATCTAAATCTCTAACCATCCACTCTTTCATTGACAGTGGTTGTTCCTATTTCTCCTCTTGAAATTTTTTATTTTCATGATCTATGTCATCCTCGACATCATCATCTACTCTCTTTTATCTTTGATTCACAATAATTTTGATTAAATATTATACTTGCCTCTGCATCTCTTACATAATTCAGTTCATCTGAGAAATTTCTCCTCATCCTCTAACCATCTCTTAGACCTCCAAGATTCAAACTTGCTTTGATACCAAATAATGAAATTGAATACCATCAAGAAAAGAAAATATTGATAGGGAAAGCTTCTAAATAATAAGTTGTATTGGTTTGCATTCAATTATTTAAATAATTAAAAATTATGCATAAATAAGTCTTAACTTAGAATTGGCATTGACATGAAAAATTTAGAACTCTAAAAATAAATAAAACTTGACCTACTATTTTTAGTAGCTGCTAGTTTTATGAAGTTTCACATACAAGTGTGCACAGCTATAAAAATATCCAAATATAAACTAAACACTAAAAATAACTTATCATATGAATATCAACCAAAGTTCATATTCGATTACAAAAATAGATAATTTTTAAAATTAGAAAAATACTGAAAATAATATTAAACTATAATTTTAGACCCTCAAATGATCATGTATGGCCTAAAAAAATATTAAAAATTTCCATAACTAGATATACTAGGTTATGGATGCACTAAATTTTTTGAGACAGTCCTTTTGGCATGAATATGGGCTCAAATGAAGCTACATATCAAAATTTATGGCCTCAATAAGTTCACCATCTTTTTCTGCATTAGATTACAAAACTTGAGTGAAAGGCCATTGTGTGTAAGGGAATAAACATAATATTTTTACAAGATTAAAATCCATACAAGTCATAGTGAGATGAACTAAGATAAGATTGAAATATACATCATTTTTTTTCAAATCAATATTCAAGATGAGCTTAGGTTAGTATGGATACATATAGTGTAACTAGCATACCAATATGCCTTAAATAAAAGGAGAAGTTGTGAAGGAAGAAATAAAGTGTAACAAGAGGAAGAGCGATGTTCAACATTATTAGAGGCTAGTCGTTAAATAAAATTAATTATCAGTGAAAAGAGGAAGTAGCTAGAACTTCTCTAGTGCCAAATCACCAAGCAAAGGGAGGAGACACATCCACAAGAGGAAGGGAAAATTATGAATGAGTAATAATAAGAACATTCAATGGAATGTGCTATAGATGCAAAGACATTTGTCATCATGATTGTGAGTTTCCTCAAGCTCAAAATGACAGTGAAATGAAAATAAATGGAAGCAGTGTGCAAGTTGCACAAGCATTAATGGAATCCATAATATCACCTAAGCATACAGAGGATCCAAAACAAGGAGATGTCATGTTTTATTAGGGAGGCCATGGTAATTTGATAGGAAGATGTTGTATGATGAAAGATATAACACCATAAGTGTCAATGAGGATGGGAAATGATGCATCCTACATCCCTTGAATGGAAAATAGGATGAGAATGAGCACAAGAATAATCTAATGAGGCATGTCGATGAGGTTGAGTAAAAGAATAATTTTGTGAAAAGTTGTAAGGAAATTCTAATGAACAAAATAAGATGGAAGGTACATGATGGTATCAAAGTGGATTTTGACTGGATGTTTGGCTTCTAGACTCTCCCTTAAACCAAGAAGATGACTTAAAATATCTTATGGAATATGTCAAAAATCAATGGAAATTTCAAGTGAGGGATTACAATAAAGATAAGGAAAAAAGAATGGAAGAGCTTGAAGTGGCCTTCAAGAGAAATGGAGAGAGAAGGAAAGGTACTAGAGAGTTTACCAACATTTTACTCACTACCATCTGATGAAAGAAATGATATAATTATTTACAATGGAGTTAAAAGTGTCAAGGTCTCAGTTAAAGAAGCCTAAAATAAGATTCTAGAAGAAGCACAACTAGTAGAAGCCCACTTTCCTAGCAAAAATATTTGGATAGTAGAAGGCCTTCCAAATGATAACATTTTCTTAGTGTTGGTTGTTCAAGAAAAACCTTTGAAATGTAATAAGTTGATTAAGAGAGGCTTTCATGGACCTTTCATTTTCTTCTTGTATAGGAAAGAGGAATAAAGTGGCAATCACATCTTCATTCATTGTTCATTCAACGGATTTGGAGTTTTGTGAGATAAAAATGGGAGTGTAACTTTGTATTTCTAAAGTTAGTGGAGGAAATATTTGAGCATTTGAATATGAAAATAAAAAATATGAATCTCATACTGATTTAGCATATTTTCTTGAAAATAATAATTTAGAACATCTAGATTGATTGAAATATGAGGACCTTTTATGAATAAACTCACATGAGTACTCAAGTTTGGAGAAGGATTGAATATGTCATGTCAAAATTGCTAATAGTTTGGAGGAAACACAAATAAAAATTAGATGAAGAGGAAGTAAGATGGTGTGTTGGATAGTCTCTTGTCTTGGCCTTCTAACCCTGTGCTCATAGATAATGGGATTAGAAATTTTAGAATTAATAAGGGAGGTGTAAGTTGGAGTGCCTCACTAAATGTATTCATCAAACTGAATTTCAGTGGGAAAACTAAAGGGAATTCATGTCTAGTAGGGGCATCTAAATTTTTCATGATGAAAAATGGCACCCAATCTTAATGTTTCCCTTGTACATTGGGAAGTACAAAAATAATTGGGTAGAAGGATTGCCTAAGCTCAAATAAATTTAAACAACGACCATCTGATGATGTAAAAAGCTACTAGTGGAAGGGGATTCCAAGATTTTGATAAATGTAATGAATATTGAATAAATTTCTTCTTGGATATTGGAAGCCTCAATTGATGAATCCAATGATTGGTAGGACAATTACAAGAAATCACTTTCCAATGAATTAAGAGGGAAGATAATCATGTTGTCGATAAGTTTTCCAATAAAGTAATAAATTTGATGGCTTTTTTGGGTCTTAAAGATCAATTTAAGGGAAAAAAACTTCGTGAAGATATTAAGAAGTTATTAGTTGATGGAAACAAAAAAGCTTCATAAAGATATTAGAAATCTATCGATTAACGATGTAGAAATATTATTAGTACTTCTTATGGAAGGTAGCTATAGGAATCATTCAAAACAATAAATTGTGGAACCCTAGACATTTAAATTCAATTGTGATGGGTCTTACTCTGATAGCCTGTGGTTTGCACTAAATTGTAGTTCTTTTTGAAATGGCCTCTATTAAAAGTCTGCTCTAATATGACACGTGTCATTATTATTAATTTTAAAAACAATTGGCCATCTACCAAATGTATTGAACATTTTTATGCTTTTTGAAATAGTTTCACTTTTTTCATGAGTTATTTACGTAGAATGGGCATGGATCGTGCTTTCAATAAAGGAAAAATTAGTTTCTCATGAGTTATTTGGTAGGGAAATTCAAAACAATCAACTTCACAAATTTATACGTGAAAAGTATGAAAAAGACATGGGATATAGTTAAATTTGTCTCCAAAGTGATTTTCATTTGCAAATCTCTTCAAATTTTTAGATTTTTGTCTAATTCCTTATTTATTATTATTTTTTCTTTTTGTGTGGAAGAAGGAATTGGCAATGTCATTGTTATTATCATTATGTCATCATTTTTTGGTGTTTGATTTCGATAAGATGTTCATATACTATATTTCTATATGATAAATTTGATCTTAAATGAAAGAGATCTGAGAACATAGGTTTGAAGTATTGACCTTAAGTTGACAAACATTCGATAGATATGAATCCATCTACTCATATTACCTATTATTTTGTAACTTACGTTTGGTTCACAATATTGATGTTCCATTTAATTGATATTAAATGAAGTCATTAGTCTATGGTGTTGGGTCAATTGACTGGAATATTAAAGGTTTATATACAATGATATCAATCTCTCTATCCATATTTATGGTACATGATGAATCAAATTATATTATTTTAGTGTAATATAAGTTGAATTATTTTAGTGTAAAATATGTCTTAGTAAAATAAAATTTTGACTAAATTATGTTTAAAAATGTTGTATTTCAGATCACTATTTGTGATTCATTATCATTAAAATAGAGTAAGTATATAAAGTTGGGGGACAAAAATTGGCTTATCCATAAACATGGTTTCCCTGAAATTTTGAAAATCTGAACTTCTGTATATAATTTGAGATATCTAGATTCCAAATTTGAAGATGGTGTAAGAACATGAAATGTAGCATTTTGAGTCTAGTTTCCAAAACATTTTTTCTAGAAAATAGAATAGATAGACAACTATGTGGTGCATCATTTTTTGAACAACTTTTAATATTCTTTGAAATCCTTTGGGTTTTGTGATCCAAAGATAGTTTTTTATGTTGTTAGATTAATATTTAGTTAGTATAGTTAGTATTTAATTTACTATTATACTTTATTTTTAAATAAATTGTTGGTTCACAAGAATGTTGGTTTTAACCCGTAACCACCCATGAAAATCCTATAAAGATTTTTGCATGCTTTGTAAATAATGATATGGAATAACACAATACAATTTTGGTGTGAAAAATAATTTTGTTATAATGTAATTTATTTATTATTTACATTGGAATTCGGGCCAATAGTGGTATCAGAGCATGGTGAAAAGCAAGTGGGTGAAATAAGAATTCTAAAAATGGTATGCCAGTAAAATAAATTTTGTTTGGACTTTGAAAAATTATTCAATATTTAATTTTTGAATAGTTTTAAAGTAAATTTGAAAAAAATAAGTATGTGTACTAGTCTTGTATGACTATATGCTTGGATAAGTATTTCATGTTCACTACAAATCTTAGATTAATCTTTTTGAACATAATAGAATTCTTGAGAAAGCTTCATTCTGAATAAAATGATTTCAAAAGATTAAATCTAGAAAAATAGCTTTTTGTATGGTTTTTTTCATTTTAGAAATCCCTATGAGAGTATATGCAATATTGGAAGTTATTTGCTCAGTATTTTAAATCTTTTTTGTGTTTCTAGAGATTACAATTAATATCCAAAGTATCTCAGAAGTTTTTCAAATCTAGAATTCGTAGAAGTATGGCCTCTCCAATGCCCCAACACTTAACAACCTCATTCACCTGATCAAAATCTTTTCTGAAAGTCTAAAACATTCAAAAGAATTACATACCACTGCCTTGTATGACTTGATGCGGAGGATTGAAGGCTTCAAAAAAAATTTGGTCAGCCATGGTATTCCCTGTAAGATTGGCATTGAAATCTGAAAATATGAAAGTTGCATTGAATGGAAAATATGAAAGTTTTTGTTATTATTTGCTAAAGTTTCATAAGGCTTACATCATACATTTAGGGTTTTTCTGGGATCCATGAAAAAGATCAGTGATTTAATCTACAGGAACTGAAAATACAAATTTTTTTATATGATGAAAAATATTTAAAAGATTATCATAAATATTTTATTTTTTATTTTTCACATCCAGAAAAATAAAGGTCATTTGATAAAGCTTGTTTATTTGTATTGAACATTATTAAAGGCAAGTTGGTTAGAGCATATTTTGTAAGTCACTTTCAATAAGAGGTTAAAGGTTCAACCCTCAAAAGTGTCAAAAATCTTTTTTTGTGCAAAAGGATCATTTGAAATAATTCTAAAAAATAGAAAAATCAGTACTAGTTGTCACCATTTCTACCATATTCTAAACACATTGTCATATTTTTTTTCAAAGTTACTTTTTTGGAAACTAGATTTAGATAGCTTTCCAATGAGTATACACAAGGAGGGGTCCATCATGTCTTGATATGTAATTTTAATCCCTGTAAACTAGTCAAAATTTCTGAATTAGCATTGAGAGGGGGTCTGCCTAGCCTGACAGAGGAGCAAAATTTTAAATTGTCATAGTTTTTTTTTTCAATGGCATCAATGTAATCATTTTTTGATTATGACATGTGTAGATATGTTTTTCACATATTTTGAATAAACTATGCATTGTAATGAAATCGGGTGCATATTCAGTGGAGTCTGACACTCCAAGTTTTTATCAAATAATAAAAATATGTTGTATACATCAAATAAAATTTTTAATGACATGTCCCACCACTTATGTTGTCCGTGATGATGGTATTACATTTCAACATTTACAGGTCCCTGTAGATCTAACAAGCTAAACAGAGCCAACTGGAGGCTGGAGGATCCATGGAGGTTGGAGTATATTTTCCCTTCTCTAGTTATCTATTCACTCAGAATATGAGTTTAGTTCTTAGATAACAATTTTTTGGCTTGTGTACTTTGCTTTCATAGATGTAGTGTTTCTATGATCTTTGATGTGGAGCATTTCAATGATCTGTACTTAGTTTATTTATTGCATGGATTCTCACCTCTTGCTTCATAGGGGGAGAAGATATTGTATATTGGGTTTTTGATCAATCATTGGTGATGTGTGGTATGAGTTAGCATTGTGTTGCTAGCATTGTTAGTGTTGAGAAAAGGCCTGCGAGAGATGTTAGTGATTGTTGGGCATCTGTTTGAGATGTGCCATACACAGTATAGAGGGCAATCACTTGTTGGATGGATTATATGTGAGGATAGATGTAGTAGGATAGTGAATTATCATGTTCTACTATAGTGTGAGGATGATTAGAATGTGATCAGTTCAGGATGCATAGTGTACCAATTGTTGTTCTAACAGAGTCTACTTAGATGACTCACAGTTCTTTACTCCAGTTTTTCTATACCCCTTTGGATCAAGGGGGAGTTTTTTAAGAATTTTGTGATCCAAAGTTAGGTTATTTTATGTTGTTAGATTAATATTTAGTTAGTATACTTAGTATTTAATTTAATATTATACTTTATTTTGAAATAAATTGTTGGTTCACGGGAAAGTTGGTTTTAACCCGTAACCACATGTGAAAATCTTATAAAGCTTTTCATGTGATTTGTGAATAATGATAAGAAATAACACAATATAATTTAGGTGTGAAAAATAATTTTATTATAATGTAATTTATTTATTATTTACATTGGAATCTGGGCCAACATGGTGCACCATTTTTTGAGCAACTTTTAATATTCTTTAAATGCTTTGGGTAAAATTTATATAAGATCTTCTAGTTTGTGACCTATATTTTTTTTATGAGTTTTTCAAGTAAATAGATCTTTAAAATTGAAAAAACAATAGATAAACATCCATGTGACGTGCCTAACTACCACAAAAAAAATGAAAATCATTTTTTTAAAAATGTGTGTATAATTAGGGCTAGTTTGTGACCATATAACTTATTTTTCACTTTGATTGATGAAAGAAAAATTAAATGAACATATATAGGCATGTATGTTTGCAACATGTAGTGGCCTAAAAAGGTATAGTTAGAAATCAACATGGTTTGAAACTTTAAATTAGTCCAAAAATTATAAAAATTATATTTTTGGAAAGAGGAGAGTGTGCTCATGGTGATGGTATTAAGTTTTTGAATTTTCATGTTAAAATTCGTAGTGTATTTGATGATCAAAGTTGCATTTTATTGTTTTGATCATTATTCTCAGACTCGACTATAAATTGACAGGTCTAAGCCTTAAGCTTGGGAATCGAAGTCATTCCTAAACCAAAAAGTGTGGGATTTGAAGTCAAATTCAAATAACATGATTGCATTAATAATACAATTGTGTTATTAATGTGATCTCATTATTAACCACATTAGTAATACACATTCATAATGTGATCACATTATATATTCACAACATCCAAACACTTGAATTTGCATTTTGACCTATTAAAGGAGCCATTAGGCCTAGTAGTTTTAAGAACAAAGTTTGGTTGATTAAGATTGTTATTTAGGACCAATGTTCTTGTCAATATTTAATAAAATTGAATGATAATTGGAGATGTATTTACCAATTAATCAATTTATTATTCATTTGACATGAGTCTAATCTTCCTTAAAATGTAGACAGTCCTAGTTCATTCTATACATGGTCAAAAAGTCAAAAGCTGGTTTTTAGTGACCCACTAATGCAAATCACTCATAATTTGGTAGATTTGATTTATAATTCATTTTTTTACATGATTAAATAAATTATATTATCCAAAAATCAATTGGAGTATAAGGATCCTCTTGAGTATAATGAATGTAGAGTATTATGTCTGAAAGAGAGTTTAGTGATATTATAAATGTTTGAGGATTAGTTATTTGAAAGTTGGTATTTGAAAAGGAATTTATAGTCTTGAAAAGATTCAAATTATATTTTGGAATAACAAAAAATAAACCAAGGGTTATTGTATTTTGTGTCAAGAGTGTATACAATCCTAAAATAGGTTGAATTGGGTTAAACATGACTACTTTGGTTTTTATGGATAACTGGTAATGTTTGGAACTTGTAAAACAATTTTATAAACTTCCTAATATTATCTGAGTCTCTGATAAGATTGTTTGAGTTAGTAAGTTAATTTATATAAAGATATATTTTCAAGGTATATTAATGCATTAATACCCTATTTTACACATAAGAAGTTGTCTTTTATCAAGTTTAAAGATGTCACAAAAATACATGCTGTAAACATACATGCCTTATGATATCATTGATTTTATCATGAGATGTCATAAAATGCATTTTTTAAACCTATGGCCAAAACTTAGCCTTTGGAGTACCAATCTAGCTATGCATATGAAGTAAATTAAGGGTATTTCAAGCCGCTTCAACCTAATTTCATGATGATAAATGTGATTTGGGGGTTGATCAACTCCACTTTCATTAGCTTGATTGAATCAAAGAAACATATTTTATTTATTTGCAATTTCTACATGCATAGAATGTGTTTTTGAGCTCAGTAAACTTGAAGTTATCAGCTAATCAATGCAAATGTTGATTAGTTCAACTATAGAGGTAATTAGGGTCAAAATGTACCATGTGAATGAATTTTAAATTGTATATTCAATGTGATTTGGAATGAAATTAACCCTAATGTCATGTCATAGATAATTAACTAAAGAGTTGATTCATTTAATCCAAGAGGCATTTGAGGCCAATTTGAACCCATTAAAGAGCAAGATATGATTTCAGGAAAAATTAAAAGTTTGATTCTATCATGAAGTGATCTAATTAGTCAAATTATGTAATTAGGGGCATGATTTGGGAAAAATTGAGCCCCTAAACCAAATTTATGACTCTATCAATTGTATAACATGTATGCAACATGTATGGCTTAACTGATCCTACTTTTATAAAAAAAATGCAAACATGTTCAAGTAATTGTCACAAATAGGTGAATAAGTAGCTCAATTTTTTTTAAATTACCTTAGTGATTAGACCCTATATCTAATATCTTAAACCCTAAAGTCTATACCATTTACCTTAAACCCTAATACATAATCTCTAAACCCCAAACTCTTTAAATTGTAGACCCTAAACCAGTAAATTTAGCCCCAATAACATCATTTATATATAGTAAAAATTAGGTTCATAGGGATGAACTTGGTCAAAATTTTATCACTCATTATCATAATTGACTTAATTGGCTCAATCTATGATGAATTTGGGGCTAATAGAGCCCAAAATCACATTCTTTAATCACATATCTAGGTTTAAAGAGCTCAAATTTGCCCTAATTTCCATCATGATTATACCTTATATACCTTAAAACCTATACCCTAAGCCCTAATCCCCAAAGTTCATAATACCTAAACTCTAAAACATAAATATAAACTTTTTAAACATTGAACCAATCATTTTATCCTAAATTAACATCATTTAGACTAAGAATTGAGTTCGTAGGGCTTAGTTTGGCCTAAATCACAGGACTGATTACCCCATTTGACTAATTCAATCAATCTACATGATGACATGGGGTATAATGACAAACTAAAAATACATTCTATATTCATAAATGGATCCAATCGATTCAGATTATCTTCAATTATCTTTGTGATTGACCCTATGTACCCTAAACCATATATGCATTAAACCTAAGACCTAAACCATAAACCCTACACACTATACCTTAAATTGTAAACCATAAAATTTACGTATTTACTAGTTGTTTTCATCCCAATTAACATCCTTTATAATAAGAATTAGTTTCAAATGGTATATAGCAATTAGACATTATATCCAAATCCTTAAACATAAACTCTATGCCCTAATTCTTAATCCCTAAAACATAAATTGCCATAATGCCCACTACATGCCGTAAACATGCATGCCTTAAAATATAACTGATTTTAACATGAAATGTCATAAAATGCACTTTTTAAAACTATGGACAAAATGTCACCTTTGAAGTACCAAATCTAGCTGTACATCTAAAGTAAATTGGGGCTATTTTGATCCCCTTAAAGCTAATTATGTGCTTATAAAATGTAATTTATGGGTTGATCAACTCTAATTTCATTAGCTCTATTGAAGAAAAGAAACATTATTTACTTATATGTAGTTTATACATATATAGAATGTGCTTTCGAGCTCAATAAACTTGAAATCATTAGCTAATGAATGCAAATGTTGATAAGTTAAATTATGGAGGTAATTAGGGTCAAATGAGCCATATTAACCTATTTTAAATTATATATGATGTGATTTGGAGTGAAATTAACCCTAATGTCATGTCATATATAATTAACCAAAGATTTGATTCATTTAATCTAGGAGGTATTTGAGGCCAATTTGAACCCATTCAAGAGTAAGATATGATTTGGGACAAAATCAAAAGATTGAATCTATCATGAATTGATCCAATTAGTCAATTTGTGTAATTAGGGGCATGATTTGGGCAAAATTGAGCCCCTAAACCAAATTTATGTCTCAATCAATTGTATAACATGTATGCAACATGTAAAGGACTTAACTAGTCCTACTTTTTATTAAAAAATGCAAATATGAAGGTAATTGTCATTAATAGGTGAATAATAAGCTCAAAGTTTCTTCAATTACCTTAATGATTGGACCTTATATTTGATATCCTAATCCCTAAACCCTGTACCATTTAAATTTAACCCCAAACCTTGTACCATTTACCTTAAACCCTAAAACATAATCCCTAACCACCAAACTCTTTAAATTGTAGACCATAAACCTAAACCAATTAATTTAGTCCCAATTAACATCCTTTATACATAGTGAGAATTAGGTTCACATGGATAAAATTGGTCAAAATTACATCAATCATTAAACCACAATTAACTTAATTAGATCAATATGTGATGATTTGGGGGATAATTGAGCTCAAAATCACATTCTTTACTCATAGATATAGGTTCAAGGAGCTCAAATTTTCCTCAATTAACTTCACTATTGTACCTTATATAACCTAAAACCTATACCCTAATCCTTAATCCTTAAAGTTCATAATCCCTAAACTCTAAACCACAAATATAAACTTTTTAACCTTAAACCAATCATTTTAGCCCAAATTAATATCATTTAGGCTAAGAATTAAGTTCATAGGGATAAATTAGACCTAAATCATATAATTGATTGCCCTATTTAACTAATTCACTCAATCAACATGATGACACGAGGTACAATGACAAACCATAAACATATACTATAATCACAAATGGGTCCAAGTGATTCAAATTATCCTCAATTATCTCTACAATTGACCCTGTGTACCCTAAACCATAAAACCTAAATACCATACCCTAAATTATAATCCATAAGTTTTACCTATTTACTAGTCGATTTAGTTTCAATTAAAATCCTTTATAGTCATGGCTAGAGTTATTAGACATTATATATAGGTCCTTAAACCTAATCCCTATACCCTAATCCCTAAAACATAAATTATAATCCCTACACCCTAATGCCCACTACATGCTGCAAACATACATGCCTTACAATATAACTAATTTTATCACAATATGTCATAAAATGCATTTTTAAACCTATGCCTAAAACTTAGCCTTTGGAGTACTAATCTAACTTTGCATCTGAAGTAAATTGGGGCTATTTTGAGCCATTTCAACATAATTTCATAACTATAAAATGTAATTTGAGGGTTAATTAGATCTAATTTACCCCAATCACCATCATGATTGTATCTTATATACCCTAAAACCTATATCCTAATCCCTAATCCTTAAAATTCCCAATCCCTAATTTATAAACTATAAATATAAACTCTTTAAACTGTGAACCAATCATTTTATCCCAAATTAACATCATTCAGACTAAGAATTATCTTTGTGATTGACCTTGTGTACCCTAAACCTAATCCCTAAACACTATAACCTAAATTTTAAATGAAAAACTTTCCCTATTTACCAATTGATTTAGTCTCAATCAACATCCTTTGTAGTAAAAATTAGGTTAACGCATGGCATAGATCAATTAGAACATATATATACCCTTAAACCTAAACCATAAATTCCCTAATACAAAATTCCTAAACCCTAAAACATAAATTGGAATCCCTAATCCTTAATGCCTAAAACATAAATTGTAATCCCTAATCACTAATCCCTAAACATTATGAATTAATGACTTGATTCCTAATCTATATTAAGTATAATGTGATCACATTATTCAGTAATGTGACTATGTTATCATAAATATAGACAACACTTAGTTCTTAATGTCAATTTTTAAGCCCAACTAAGTATTAAGAATAATGTCACCGCATTATTCTTAATATATGCTTCTCAATATGTATGTTAAAGCATAACCTAATATAATAAATAATGCAATCACATTATATAATGTGATCACATTATTATTATATACTAAGCTAACTTTTAAACATGAATTTTCAATCTAAATCAATAATTTTGTCCCCACAAACATTCTTTGTGTACCTAAGTAGAACCTATAGTACCTATGTACTTGACCCCACTTTTGAAAAGCTATCAATTGTCCTTGATGGGTGATAGATCATGTTCAAGGAAGAGGAATATATTAAGGAAAAAAACACCAGAAGAACTAGAAGATTTGAGAGAGAAAAATAAGATATGAATGCAAAAACTTTATGGTAGACAAGGTACAAACCCTAATCCTTATGAACCAAATGCCATAAATAATGAGCCAATTGACAATAATGAATTAAAAAATGATGAAATTGACCACAATGAATTGAATAATGATGAAATTGACCATAATGAAATGAATAATAATGAAATTGACAATAATGAATTAGATAGTGTTAGAAGTTTACATTTAAAGTTCTAAGTTTTTAATTTTGTTGATGATGAGTCTATGTATGATGCTTCGCCCCCCATGAATGCTTTTTTTTTAAAGTAAACAAATAAATATGAAATTAAACATCAAAAAAATTTCATGGACACATATAATGAAGAAATAAATAATGAATAAAATATCATCCCACCACTAAATAATGAAAGTGATAAACATTTTGAAACACCCTCTCAACAAATTCCACCATTAATAACACCACCAATAATTGTGCGTAGAAAATACAAGTACTTAATTGAAGTTAATAAAAATATTTTAGAACCAATGTATAAAAAATTATCTAATCACCATTCAAGAAGACTAGCTCAACAAATTTGGGATACTTTATTTCATAATTTAGATTATGATAGTCAAAGATGTCAATTATTTGTTTCATTGATAAGATTGATTAAGATGAGACCTATAATGTAGACATAAGAAAATATAACATGGATGATGAAAACAATGAAATTAATAAAATTTTACATTATGCATATCATATTAAAGGCCCAAAATCACACACCTAATATTGTAATTCTACTCGACGTATACTTATAACTTGTGTAGTAAGTGACCAAATAGGGAAAAATGAATGGTTTCAAAAACAATCCAAACACTAAATATAAATAGAAAACTATTAATAAAGGTAATTGAAAGACATGAAAGTCTTAATGAGCCTAATATCAATGAGCTCTATGCATTCTCTAATAGACTTCCATGAAATGACAAGGCTATAACCAATACTATCAAAGAGTTACTTGCTCAATTTTGGAAAGATAATATAAGAGTTTCTCCCAATGAAAAAGATGTAGTGAAAAGAAGAGTTGGTTCTCATAACCATGAGCCACATACAAAACATTTATTGGATATGAATCAAACATAATTGTACCCTAAATTTTTGGAAAAACATTAAAAAATTGTTACCTGTCAAAGATTTTTTGAGATGGCCAAACCTTTTTATGTAAAAATAAATCACACATGCACCACTTGTTGTAGGCAACATGTTGAAATTTTAGTGCACTATGATGTTTTTTTTTCATATTCATTGTAATTTACATACTAACAATATTTATTAAGAGTGTGGCATTGAATTTCCACCAAAATTAGTGAAGGAATTTATTCCAACTATCTTTTGTAAAAGAGAGAATAGAAAATTATTTTACAACAAATCATTTTTAACTGAAAATTGTAGAATTTGTTGTGGATTGCTAAAATTAAAAAAAATGTATCCATGAGGAGATTAGAAGTATAATTTTATAGTAATTAATTGGTTTAATTAGATATAAATTAGTGACTTATCAAGTAAAAGATGGAAAAGAATTTAAAATGTGTGAGCTTGTTACAAAAATGATACATATTTACAATTTTTTTGTCAAATTTAGGGAGAAGATTGTTTACGAGTATTCAAGGCATACACAGAAGGATAGATGGTTGGATGAACATTTCAAGATAAGAAATGATACATTCCCACTTGGTTTGATTATTTTAGTAGTTGAATTTTTTAAAATTACACATTCAAACCCCAAATGGAATTTCAATTGTAGTATTACATCTCATCACAATTTGACATATTCATGCATATAGAATTCATTTATGCACCTAATAGTACATATTAACAACATAAAATATTAAGGGAATGTTATTTATATATCATCAATGACCAAAAACATTGTTTAGAGTATGTGCAAGGTTGTTTTTAGAATTTCTTTAAATAGTTGAGTCATAGGAACATTAAGTTTAATCAACATTACATTTGGTTAGACAATTACACATCACAATTCAAAAAAGTACAGATGTTTTATTGGTTGATCAAGATGCACATTACCACTGGTGTAAAACACATTTGAATTTTCATTGAGGATAACCATGGAAAAGGGGAGCATGATAGTGCTAGAAGGAGGAGTTGAAATTTCAAGAGGGTTTTCTTTTGACAAATTCAAAAACTATGGTTGAACGGTGTAATGAGAACTTGTGTCATGGTGCTTAACTGAATTCTACTATTCATAAACATTTTTGTTAATGGAGGAAGAACACTTGGTAAAGTATGAGGATTGTCGGACTCTAATGGGTTCAAGTGACCTCCACTCATTTTGTAGCTAAAATGCAAGTTCTTGGACTGTGCATATGAGACACTTGGCATGTTTATGTTCTACATATATATACTCTATTTGGAATGAGTGTGAGTCAAAAGAGTGAGTGGATGGTTGGAGTTTCAAACCTCTAATTCCAATCAGCACATATAAGGTTTCATCAACAGTTCAAATTATAAATATGACATCATCAAATGACTTTGACCATATATTTGATTTATTATATCCAGGTAAAATATTTTTCATTATGTACAATTTATTCTTATTATATATCTTCATATTGTCACTAAAAATGGTTTTTTATAATATAGGGCATATTTTGTAGTCATTTTAGATGAGAATAATGAAGAGGGAATTGATTAATACTTGTATTAGTGTGTAGAAAGAAATAAAAAATTAACTTCCCTAGTTATAGATAGAGATTGTTTCTCTCAATTTCAGTTTATTTTCTAGTTAAAGAAGAAGTAAAAATCTTGATACGGGTATGGTATAAAAACTTGTTTGTATAAGAATGGATGATCTAGATGATTATGAAGAGATCCTCTTTGTCTTGGGAAGAATGACCTATAGATAAAAAATACTAAAATCAAAGGGTTTGTTAGATGGGTAGTAAGGTGGATTGCCTAGTGTGAGCTAGATCTAAGAAGTACGAGCTTGTTAAGAGGCTGTCAATCCACTCTTTTAGAATAATTAAGTTTAAATAAATAAAGATGAAGTACTTACAATAGACAATAAAAAATACTAAAAGGGAATGCAAGAACAAATAGATGTTTGATAAAAAAAACCTAATTATAGTAATAAATGGGTCAATACTAATGCTAAATAGGTCAGGTTGGGTTCAAAAAATAGGTGGAGATCTATGAATAAGAAAAAAATATAGAAAGTGAAATTTAGTTAAGAGTAAGTAGGTGGAAATAGTTTGTTGTTATTTCCTACCATAGTGACCATCAGTGGTTAAGGTGACCATCCATAGTTAAGATGATCATTGGTAGTTGAAGGTGACCATTAGTGGTTAAGATGACTATTGGTAAATGTTATAGATTCTAAGAAGTGTTAAAAAAACTTAAGATGGTGAGGTTATTGATTGGGTATCATATTGTTAAAGGTCTGGTTAGAGATGAGAGGTTAGAAGATATAGTGTAGAAGGGTCTAGGTTAAAAACTAGATAATTAGAACTTGAAAACCAAAAATATACTTAGCTAGTTGTTTGATAGTTCATAGATGATTTAGACTGATTTTGGTAGAGTAACGGTAATTTCACTAAAGAATAATTTTGATAGAGGCTCAAGTCTTTGTCTTAGTTGTTGACTTACTGAAGGGAAGACTTTTAAAGAAGTTCTTAATGCTATAAGCTCCTAATGATTACTAGTTGATAACTTGATTACTTAATTACTAAATTCCTAGATGGATAAATGAATCCATCTTTTTTAACCTCCCATTCCTCTCTTTTATAGGCAAAAGAGGTGGAGGTGTAGGTTATAGAAGGGGTGAAACTCAATACAAAAATTTAATTCTTGATGCATTATCTCGCTACATGAATTAAATTGTGATGTGTTTGGGTTCACACATGAATTGAATTTGAGTGTTCAGGTGGTAGGTACTTGACCATCAATGACCAAGGTGACCTTCAATAGTCATGATGACTATCAATGATTGAGTGTTGAGGGTCAAGTGAGTTAGAAAGGCAAGTTAGTGAGTTGGTTTAGTTAGTTTAGCCAATGTGACTTAGGGTCATGGTTAGAGGCTGGGTAATGGTCTGATCTAGGGGTGTTTTTAGATCTAAAACCATCAAGAGTGGTTTTCTAGTATCAATAGAGAAAACATGGATGATCCCATTGGGTCAGTGGTAGTCACTAGAAATAGGTTTTGATGACATTATATAAAATATTCATATCAATGGTTATTTGAAGAGTTTGAAATGCACAAGATGATATTGAACTATGAAACTATGCAAAGTTTGGGAGTCAAACCATTAATCTATTCTTGATACTATCAAGGTTAGAACACATCCTAGTGGTTCATTGGATTAAAATACATATATATGTTGAATTTTTAAATGTAAATGAAATCAATTTTACCAAATGTCTTTTATTTTTTAGGTAGTACATATGAATTTCATTTTTAATTACATGCTCATAATTTTTTATAGGTTGGTGTTAGATAAGCTTCCACCTTCACATGGTTGGCACTGTCAATAGAGAATTCTATATTCTTGAATCTAAGAGAATCTCACATTCAATGTGATAGAATATTAGGTTGGATGTGATCAAAGGTTAGTAAATGAATTATAGATTTTATTTTATGTGTGCTTGAACTTAGTCTTAAAAATTATATTTTTCTTGTATTAGGAAGGTCATTGTTGGGGTTGAAATGGGTGGTGGGTTTATTGATTGGGCCTGATGGGAGGTAAAAAACCTAGTCCTAGATGTTATCCACCTCTTCAAACATGTTATAAGTGTCAATTCTTATTTATTAAGCATTGAAACTAGAGTTCTGCAATCATAGCTTAAACTTTTACAACATTTGTTGCCAATGTTTTCATTGTCCAAAATGGTAGTTAAAATGCACTTTCTGGCATATTTAAGTGTTGTGGTAGTGTGATAACATGTAATTTTCCTATCTCTATATGAAAAAATCAATATATTCTTAAGTGGAGGCCTTAGAGGTAGAAATGGTAGTTGGAGCTCAAGAAGTTTCTTATTTAGTGCCAACAATTTACTTTTTTGGACCCCTCACTACAACTTATCTAATGGATTGTTCTCGAAGGTTCCACCAATGTGATTTACACTAAGATTATAAGGATTAAATAGGTAGGGGAAGGATCTTATGATTTACATAAATGACTTATAGTTTTTATTTTATGTGTGTTTGAGCTTAGGCTAAAAAATTGTATTTTTCTTGTATTGGGAATGGTGTTCTTGAGGATGAAATGGGTGGTGGATTTATCAGTCGGGCATAATGGAAAGCCAATAATCTGGTACTAGATGTTATCTATCCCTTGAATGTGTTTTTAGTGTCAATTTTTATTCAGGAAGCATCAAAACTAGAGTTATGCAACCACAACTTAAATTTTGATAAGATTTATTATCAATGTTTTTGCGCTCTAGAATGGTAGTGAAAATTCATTTTTAAGTAGATTTGAACATCATGATAGTGTGATAACATGTAATTTTACTATATGTATGTGATCTAAGATATACATTCTTAGGTGGAGGTCCTAGAGGCAAAAATGGCAATTGGAGCTCAAAAAGTTGCTTCTTCAGTACCAAAAAGTTAATTTTTTAGACCCCTCACTATAACTTGTCTAATAGATTGCTATTAAAGGTTAAACTTAAGTGATATAGGGTATGATTATAGGGATTAAATAGGTAGGAGAAAGATCTAACAGTTCATGAAAATGACTTACAAGTTTATTTTTATGCATGTTTGAACTTAGGCTAAAAGTGCATTTTTCTTGTATTGGGAAGGGCATTCTTGAGGCCAAAATGGGTGGTGGGTTTATTGATCAGGCCTAATAAGAGGCCAATAATTTGGTACTATATGTTATTCTACCACTTAGACATGATTTGAGTGTTAATTTTTGTCAAGATGCATCAAAACAATAGTTTTATAACCATAACTTCAACTATGACAACATTTATTATCAATGTTTATATACTCTAGACCAGTAGTGAAAATAAAATTACAAGTGTTTTTGAATGTCATAGAAGTGTGATAACACTAAATTTACCTATATGGATGTGATCTAATCTATATATTTTTAGGTGGAGGTCCTAGAGGTAGAAATGGCAGTTGGGCTCAAGA
Source organism: Torreya grandis (assembly GCA_037957365.1). Classification (NCBI taxonomy): domain Eukaryota; kingdom Viridiplantae; phylum Streptophyta; class Pinopsida; order Cupressales; family Taxaceae; genus Torreya; species Torreya grandis. The sequence goes on along the minus strand of JARHVA010008048.1, from coordinate 32,004 downwards.
AGTTGCTTGTTCAATGCCAGAAAGTTGCATTTTTGGACCCATTAGTGTAAATTATCCAATGGATTTATCTCAAATATTCCACCTAAGTTCTCCACCTAACATTATAGGTCTTAAATAGGTATTGGATATATCTAACAGTTCATATAAATGACTTACATGTTTTTTTATGCATGTTTGAACTTAGGCTAAAAAATTGCATTTTTCTTATATTGGGAAGGGTATTATTGAGGCCAGAATGGATAGTGGGTTTGTCAATCAAGCTTTATGAGAGGTAAATAACCTGGTCCTAGATGTTATCAACCCCCCCAGATGTGTTCGTAGTGTCAAATTTTGGTCAAGAAGCATCATAATAATAGTTCTAAATTCTTGGCCTATAGAACATGCTAAAACTTGGGTAAGATAAAGTTTTGGTTGACTTGAATTATATAAAATTGGGTGAGGGTTAAAAGATTTTAAAATTTTTAAATTAATACTAATAATATAACTATTTAGATATAAAAACTCTATTTTGATAAATTGACCTATTGGAACAACAACTAGGTCTAGAGATCTAGAAACTTAAAAAGATAGAATTTGAGAATGAGATCTCAATCTCTTAGAGACCTATAGTTTGTTAATCTATTTTAATTTTTGAAATATTCATAAATTCTTGAGTTTTCCAAATACCTATACAAAGTTTCTTAATTAATATTGTTAAAAATAAGGAGAGTAGATCTAAGAGAATGATGACTAGTTAAGAGCAGAGCTAATGAGCAATCGACTAGTTTAAATGAAGATTGTTTGAGAGTAGATTTTGAATCAAGTTGAGGAAAAGAGTGTATAAGTAAGGTTGGAATTACTCATGATATTAGACCATATTAATATGAATTTCATAGTATTTTTAAACATAGAAGAGCAAACTATGCATTATTTGGTATTAGGGGATAATAAAAGGTTTTGGCCAAAGATGGATCATTGTCTAATGAATGAATATTCCATTTCAAGTCAGTTAGGTTGCATTTTATCATACTAAATTCATTATAGTCAAGGTCAGTAAAAAATTCATCTTGTAATTTTAGCAAAGATAAAGATGCAAAGATGAATAAGTAGACCATGTACATGGTCACCAAAAGGAGTTGAGTGAAGAAGAGGTATTGATAGAGATTACTCAAGAGGTGAGGGAAAATATAAAGGAACAAGAATCATATAAGGCATATAAGAAGTAGGAAAATTTTCAAGAAAAGTTAGTTAAAAGGGTATTAGATCTAGGTGAAGGTGAAAGATTAGGTAATTTATAGATATAATTATTCGAGTGAGAAATTTTCAAGGATTTATGAATGATTTTATGTCTTTGCATTATACAAGTTTGAACATGATTGGGTATGGGTTTTAAGTGTAATAAAATTGTGTTAATGATCAATTGAAAAGTTGTAAATGGGTAATGACAAATGCAAACTAGATAAGAGTGTCATTAGTCATTTACACTACACACAATGAAATAAAAACCTTAATTTAAAAAATATGTGAGATCTGAGATTTATAACATTGAAAATAAATTTTTTTAATCCTTATTTATGTATAACATTAAATACAAGATTCGATAGATAATATTTTGGAAGATCAAAACATTACTATACAATAACACACAATGAAATAAAAATCAAATATAAATTAGATGGATTTCTATTATAGGCATACAATATAGGCACATGTGTGCAATTCCAATACATAGATTGTCATGAGAGGCATACAAAAAATTAGATCTACCAACATAGTATCTAATGTTGGTTGAATTCATATATGCATATACAATGCCAAAAATGCGTAAATTACCATATAAGCAGAAAAAAAGTATATCTCATGTAAGACATCATATTCATCAAATAGCCTCCCTCTTTTTTCCTTCTTCAAAGAAGACTTTCATTGGGATGCCCTACTAGTAGATGGATCCCCCTATAATGCCTTGGATTGCTTCAAGATCATATAGTGGGTCCTATGCTCATAGCTCACTTGTAGCTAAACCTATTCAAATACAAGTATTATTACAAAATTAACATAAAATATATTCAAATAATTGTTAATAAATTAATTTTAAAATAAATTAAAACATCATTTAAATATGCAATTATTGAAATCTTACGATCCTGCTCAATCTATTTTTTATGGTCAAATAAGTTAATGGCAGGCTGAGTTATTCGAATAGGCATTTGAAATATAGGAGAAACATGGGAAGTTTACCTACTAATAATTTGACTAAGACTATCAAATGTCATAAGATAAATCTACACACACAATACATTCACATAAGTTATATTTTCCCAAAGTATGCAGTAAAATTATTAAAACAAGTCTATTTTTACAATTCAAAATTACAAGTTAATATATACCTCTGTCAACACCTATGCAGATGACATTGCAACAATAATGCCTATGTTTGTCTCGACTTGTAGAGAGGGAGGAGTGTCTACTTAAGCCAATAAATATTCATGTAAACAAGGTCTCACTTACTTTATATAAAGTATCAAAGATATATGTGTTAATTTTTTTCAATGTAAACCAAGATATATATGGCAACATATTTCAACATGCATATCATGAAAAGATAATGTTAACCAGGAATCATGGAAGTGTAACTACCATGCAATGTGAAATGGCCAAGAATAGAAATTATTTTACATGTTAGAGGTAATATAAAAATTGTAATAATGTAGGAAGTGCGAGTGGAAGAGTAAGCAATGGAAATAATAGTAGCACTTCAACAATGAAAAGTTAGGGAGAGAAAAAGAATAAGAGACATATCAAGAACTTTATCCTTACTTGTAAAGCTTACTTGTATAGATTAAAATATGAATAAGTGTATATAATTTTATGATCAACCCTATGGTGTTCATATCTCTAGTCAAAGAAGATTCAAGTCAGTAGTCTATAGCTTCAAAGTGGTGAAACCCATGTTTCAATATTCTATCTTTAGGTACAGTCATAAAGAGGACAACATAGTCAGTTTAAAGTGTCATTATAAATGATTGAATGATGAGTAAGGGATATAGGAGATATATGGAATAAATTTAAACACATTTAAAGTCTCAATATTATTTATAAAATGAAAAATACATGGGAAGACTATATACAACCTAATTAGTAACAATTCTGAGTTTGTGTAGTCATAAAAAAAGAACATATAGAGTTCTTGGAAATAGAGTTGAGGATTTAGGTATTATGAATGTTGTGGGATATTGTTTTTACATGTGTGTGATTATTTGAATTTCTCTCAAATAAAGGTAAAGGGTCTTAAGGGTTTATTATGTCATATTTGTTGACATAGTCATGTTAGAGGGGTTCAATTTTTTTGTAAAACTACATGTTTGGAATGATTTAGTATTGAGAAAGGAAAGTTAATAGTTTGAGATGATGAATGGGGTAAGGTAAAAGTGATTTAAAATATTATAATCTTTGATAAGGTAAAAAGGTCATTCTATCTCATTTATTATCCTCTCAGGTAGGTGTAGGATTAAGACAACATAAGTTAGGGTTTGAAACTAGAAAATGAGATAACAAGCAATTTAACTAATAAAAATTAATTAAAATTTGTGGATAGGTGTATTTATATAGGAATGAGAGGATTTTAGAGATTTAAATTTGATTTGAGTCCATATGGTATAGTTTCATAGTTAGTAGCCTTGAAGTAGGCCTAGGAAAGCTAATTATTCTTGAAGAGTGTTGAGTTGGGTGTTCTCCAAAGAGAGTTAAATTATGAAAGTCCCCACATGACCTATGTGATGTAAAGGGTTATATAAATATGGGGCTGGTTTGGTTGGGATATTTGTAATTTACTCAGAACAAGGAGGTTTGCCTAAAAAAGGGCTAGTAAAAAGGTGTCAAAGAAGAAAGAATAGTTAAGTGAAGAGTTAAAGCTTGGGGTTATGTGGAATGGTTAGATGCACAAAATTTTTATATGGTGGATCTTAATATCATTTTAATTCCTAATTCACAATAGGGGTGTGGGGGGATAATGTTCCCTCCCCCAACTATGGTTACCGTGGGGGTCTCCCCTAGTAGGGGTTTAGGGGAAACACCCTTGAAGCAAAATTTAGTTAAAAATGCACTATAAAATATTGTAATTTAATAGTAAATATGGAGAATTAACTATTAGGTTTCATATCTAATCGTAGACATTATATTTATGTCTTTTTTCCCTATATATAACCCCCCTTTTGATATCAGATCATTGTAATTATTGTGGCACACTATATGTGAGAGAAGAGGATACTACAGTGGTTGTATTGTAGGTTTTCCCCTTCATTTGTTGAACTAAATAATAAAAAAGACTAGTTGTTTCTATGTGGATGTAGCCCATATTAGGTGAACCACATTAAATCTATATCTATTTTGTATTATGTTTTCTGCCTTTTATTTCTATCTTTCATTCATTAATATTACACTGTATTTTATATTCTTGACAACTAGTATCATAGATGAAGGTTTATTTGATAGATAAAATCATAGGAAAAGAGGGTTCCTAGTTTGAGTTGGAGCAATGGTAGAAAAATGCAAGTTTAATGTCAAAATTTTTAACAGCCAAAACTACTAGCTATAGAAGATGCAAATTGAGGAATATCTATATTAGAAGAATCTTTTCCTATCATTGGGTAGAATAACAAAGAAGCCAACAACTATGAATTATGAAAATTAGGATGTTCTTGATATAAAGGCAATAGGAACAATATGATTGTACCTCACAACATCAATGGCCTTCAATATTTCAAAAGAAAAGACAACATCATATGTGTTTAAGGCATTAGATAGAATGTATGAAAAACCCTTAGCCTCTAATAATGTGTTTATTATGAAGCATTTATTTAATCTAGAAATGCCATAAGGTGGGTCTGTTATTGATTATTTAAATGAATTTAACATAGTCACAAATTAGTTAACCTTTATAAGAGTAAATTTTATATGATGAGGGTAGGGATCTTTCAATTTTGTGTTGATTACCAAAAAGCTTAAATGGCTTGTTTATGGTTGTGATTAATTCTATCTATGGTTCAAACACTTTAAAGTTTGATGATGTTATGGGTGTTATTCTTAGTGATGAAATGTGATGAAAAACTACATATGAGACATCGGGTAATGCTTTGACTATTGAGAACATGGGAAGACAAAAGGATAGAGGAAAGGGCCTAAGGAATTGTGGTAAGTCTAAGAAGTACATATCCAAATTTAAAGGAATGTTGGTGTGATGGATTTGTGAGAAGAAAAGACAACTGAAGAAAGATTATCATTTTCAAAAAGAAAACAAGGAGATGGACAACAAGATAAAAATCGGGAAGCAAATGTAGCAAGTGATGTGTTAGAATAGGATTTAATTTGTTATTTAGATAATATTAATGATTCTTGGGTGTTAGATTCAGTGGCTTCATTTCATACTACAACCCATAAAAAATATTTTCAAGACTATGTTCAAGGTGATTTTAGATAGGTTTACTTGGATGATGGTGAAACCTATAAAATTGTAAAAAAGTGTAAGATATAGATACAATTACAAAATGGAAACAAATGGTTATTGAAAAAGGTGAGGCATGTTCCTAAGTCGAGAAGAAATCAAATTTTAGTAAGGTAATTAGGAAGTGAGGGTTGCATAGTTACATTTGTATAAAATTTTTGGAAGGTCACTAAAGGATCATTGGTAATATAAAAAAGAGAAATGGTATGTACATTATATTTATCTAATGGTAATATTGACTCTTCTATTGCTTTAGCTTCTATAGAAGTGGATACAAAATTATGGCACCACAGACTTGGGTACATGATTGAGAAGGGGATGCAAGTTATCCACTCAAATAATTTATTACCATATTTGAAGAAGGTGGATTTGGAATTCTATGAGAATTGTGTGTACATAATATAGAAGAGAGTAAAATTTCTTAGAGTTGGGAAGACAAAGAAGGATGAAAAGTTAGAGGATATGCTACAAAATTATGGGGATTAGCTTAGGTATCATCATTTGGTGTCTCTTATTATTATGTTACTTTTATTGATGATGCAACTAGAAAAACTTGGGTATATTGCATACGAAAAAAATATGATGTTTTTTTAATAATTTTAAGAAATAGAAAGATTTGGTTGAGAATGAGATATAAAATAAGCTGAAGTGTGTTAGATCAAATAATGGAGGTGAATACTATAGCAAGGAATTTGATAATTACTATTCATCCCATGAAATTTGTAGTGAGAAGATGATTCTAAAAACACCATAACAAAATGGTGTGTCAGAATGGATGAACATGATAATCATGGAGCCTAAAAGGAGCATGAGATTACATATAGGGTTGCCCTTAAATTGTTAGGTAGATGTTGTGGATACTACTGTTTACTTAATAAACACAAGGTCTTCAAGTCCTTTGGATGGTGGCATTCTAGAAGAAGCATAGATAGGTAAAAAGGTAAATTATTAATTTTTAAAGACTTTTGGCTGTGAAACATTTATCCATATTGATAAAAAAAAATAGAACCAAGCTTGAAGCAAAATATAAGAAATGTACTTTTATTAGATATAGAGTTAATGATTTTGGTTACCGTTTATGAGATTTTAAAATTTGAAAAATCATTAGGAGTAGAGATGCGATCTTTATTGAGAAGGTCATTTACAAAGATCACTTATAGGGAAAGAAATAAGAAAAGGCAAATATAGAATATGCAGTACTTGATGAATTCACTAGAAATAAAATTATAAAAGTGCCAGAAAATTAGAATGTGAAATAAATACAAGTACCTCAAACTCCTAAAAGTGTAGTTAGAATATCTACCACAGTAAGTAGACTCCTTGAACAATACTGTCCTTCACTTTATTGTTTATTTTTGACTGATGGTGGTGAGATAGAATTCAATGAAGAAGCAATGTAGGTAAAAAGTAGAAAGAAGTGGGAGCAAGGCATGAAAGAGGAGATATACTCCTTGGTAGACAACCAAACATGGGATTTGGTTTAGTTTCCTATAGGTAAAAAATCATTGCAGAATAAATGGGTTTACAGGTTGAAGGAAGAAGATGGAGGTAATAAGAGGTACAAGGACAAACTTGTTGTAAAGGGGTTTGCATGAAATAAAGGTATTGATTTTGACAAAATATTTTCTTTAGTTGTAAAAATGACTTTTATAAGAACTATTATAAGTTTTGTAGTAGTAGACTATTTGCACCTTGAATAGTTAGATGTGAAGACTACTTTCCTTCATGGCGATTAAGGAGGAAATATATATGGAGCAGCCATAGAGATACAAAATAAAAGGTAAGGAAAAAATGATGTGCAAGTTGAAGAAGAGTTTATACAGTCTAAAGCAAGCTCTAAGGTAGTGGTATTTTAAATTTCACATGTTTATGATAGAACAAGGTATATAGTAGATGTCATTCTGACCATTGTGTCTATTTTAAGAGATTAGATAATGGAAGCTATATCATCTTGTTATTGTATTTATATGGCATGCTTTTTTTAGGGTATAACATGCATGATATAAATGATTTAAAAAGAAAATGAGAAAATTCATTTGCAATGAAATATTTGGGTGCTGTAAAGCAAATCCTTTATATGAGAATAACAAGAGATAGTTAAAATTGAAAATTGACATTGTCTCAAGAAGAGTACATATATAAGGTGTTATTAAAATTCAATATGAAAGATGTAAAACCTATAAGTACACATTTGGGAGGACACTTCAAATTAAGTAAGGAACATTGTCCTAAAATGTAGGAAGAAATCAATTACATGTTTAAAGTTACATATGCTTCAGTAGTTGGAAGTTTAATGTATGCTATGGTGTGCATGAGACCAAATATTCCTCATGTAGTGGGATTTGCCAGTAGGTTTATGAATAATCCCATAAAAGAGTACTGGAATGCAGTCAAATGGATTATTAGGTACTTAAGATGGACCACTAATAGATAGTTGTGCTATGAAGGTTCAGATGTTACCTTATAAGGATATGTTGATGCAAATATGGATGGAGATTTAGATGGTAGGAGGAGCACCACATATTATGTTTTCACTATTGGTGATATAACAATTAGTTGGATTTCAAAATTGGAGAAGATAGCTACTTTGTCAACTACAGACGCAAAATATGTTGCAGCTACAGAAGCTAGAAAGGAAATGATATGGATGAAATGGTTCATGGAAGATTTGAGGCATAAGAAGGAAGATTACAAGTCATAAAATGATAGCTAAAGTGTGATTTATTTAGAAAAAAACTTAACATTCGACTCAAGAACTAAACATATACAACTTAGGTATCACTTCATTTATTCAATTTTGGAGGATGGTCAACTAAAGTTGGAAAAGATCCATATGAGTTAGAATATTGTAGATATGCTAATAAAGGTAGTCACTAAAGAGAAGTTGAAGAGTTGTTCAGCTTCAATAGGTCTTCAAGGATAATAAGGAAGATGAGAAACATGCCAAGGTCAAAGTTCAAACAAAATTCCAAGGAAGAGTTGTAGTAGTAGAGTTACAACAATCAATCTCCAAGTGGGAGATTGTTAGATGGTGGAACATATTATTATTTTAATGCCATGTTCCTAATTGGGGGTGTGCAGGTGGTGGGGCAGGGGGGAACATTCCCTCACTATGGTCACTATAGTAGTCTAGGGGGGTGGTGACCTATTTTGGAGTCCCCCCTATTGGGGGTAGCACCCCCGAAACAAAATTTAGTTAAAAATGCACTATAAAATATTGTAATTTCAAAGTAAACTTGGACCATTCACTATTAGATTACCGATCTAATGGTAGAAATTATGTTTTTACATTTTTACCCTATATATAATCCTCTTTTTGATATGAGGGAATTGTAATTATGATATCATGTTGTATGTGAGTGAAGAGAATATTGTAGTGGTTGTATTACATGTTTTTTCTTTAATTTGTTGGACTGAATAATAAGAAAGACTAGCTATTTTTATGTGGACATATCATATATTGGGTGAACCACATTAAATCTATGTCTCTATTGTGTTGTGTTTTCTACATTTTATTTATATGTTTAATTCATTAATATTGCTTTGTGTTTTGTATTCCTAACAAAAATGAGATGTAATTGAGTAGGTAGATGCTCTTATCAATATTGTGGAACGACAAAATCAAAGTATCATGCAGGCCTATGAAAACACATAATAAGATTATAAATAATAGATCAAGGATAAGGAGAGAGAACAAGAAACCAAAGTATGAACTAAGGAGGTTGATCTTAAAAGGAAATATTATAGAGGTATTTCATTATGAAAATGACTTCAAGTAAATAAAGAGGATTAAGTGAATATAAGGAGGCTTAAGTGCCATTGAGTAGGTAAGAGTGAACAAGAAAGACCTAGTGAATGCAAAGAGATCAAATAAATAAAGAGGTTGAAGATAAAAGACAAAGAAGGATGAGAAAATATTAGAGATAGGTATTTGGTAGAGGTAAGTGTGTGTTTCCATCTATATCGGGAAAGCTTGTTAGAACCAATGCATGATGATACTTGATATATAAATTTAAATTAAACTTACAAGGCAAATATACATAGACTAAATGTACATAGAGCATAAGATTAAATCAAAATTTTACCTCTGTATAAGTAACATGTGTCATCCTAAGATAGACATATGCAATAATGGATGGGTCAGTAACTAGATATAAAAATGTAAATAATGTCTATGTCAAATCAAATACTACAAATGTTGATTGTGATGATGAAGGCACCGTCACCTCCTGTGACATAAAAAAGTGACATATATTATTCAATTTCTATGTAAATTAATTTTTATCTCAATTGAATTTAGAAATATAACTTAAATTTAACATGACATTTATATAAAATATACTTGCATCTATGTAGTGGTTGATGTCTACACAGTAATTGTGCATGCTAAAAAATCATCACTCATAAGAATATTATCTAAGCCCTCTAAACCACCAATACCATCATCATTAGAAGGGCCATTTCACATAGATCCACAAGAACTACAAGGGTGGATTCAGGTATGCACACTAGGTGGTGTATCTCTAGCATTAGTTTATGAGAGACTACTTATATGATGAATGATTGTATCAGTGAGTGAACAAAGATCATGTAGAGTGTTGATCTCTATAACCTACTAAAATATGTAAGGGATCTAAAGATCAAGCAGCTTTTAGATACATATCCTTGCAGGTTGATTAGGTGCATAATATACACCTAGTTGATCGTATACAAAGCCTTTCCTTCGGCCTTAAAACTCACTGTAATCAAAATAGTTCAAAATATCATTTAAGATAAACTCATAAGAAATATTTCTCAAAAAATACAATGGGACTTCAAGGTTGTTATATGATGGATAATCAAACACCATCCACCATCGATCCCTAAAATTAGCTATGATTAAATTATGTTGGCAATGATGGATTGGAAATGTTTAGTAGTTATTGAAAATGGTGCATTGGTGGTTGAGTCAATGAATAAGGCACAAATAGAGGCTTTTGATATTTATTTATTTTAGACGTTAAGCGATGAAAAATTGTTAAAATAATAATCCCTACAACTATCTTGATATGAAGTGCATCTATCAATTTGACTCATTATAGAGTCAATTTAACCTACTGATGTCTATAAGGAATTGATTACATGGGTGTGGTGGGGGTTGATGGAAGTGGGATCACTCATTATCCCCATTAATTCTTCAATTTAAATTTTAATTCCCATAATATTATCAATTATAATCTCTTGACTACCTAGGGGAATTTGTGAAACTGTAGGAGGGTTAGGTGGAGGGATAGGAGGAGGAACAAGAGGTTTAGGTGGAGGGTTAGGAGAAGGAACACGAAGGTTCTGTGAAGTGTTAACTAGGTTAAAAAGACATGATATTCAAAACAAACAAATTACAACTAAAAATTAGGGTTAAATAATGAAAATAACTAAAAATTAGGGTTAATAAGTGTAGATTTTTAGCACTTGTTCTACATGGTGACATCATCGATTAACATCTTTTTGAGATAAATTTGGAAGCTTCCTATCAAGGTTTTATCTCTCTCACATAAAATGCAATAGTAAAAGGTGAGGATAGCAAAGGAAACTCAAATACAAAATGATGAATTTGCATTTAGGTTTTAGTTTTTAATCTTTTTAGTGACATAGGTAACGCTATCACATTATTGAAAACACCAATAATGTGATTGTGTTATTATTTAAAATAACATGAACATGCTATTTAATAGCATAATCATGTTATGGATCAATAATTATTGAGCCAAAATTTAAATAATGTGATCATGTTATCAAAAATGTCCACAAAATTGTCCCCCAACTCTGTGCACTTACCCAACACATATGTATGAACAATATATCAAGGTAATTTTTATAGATGTATATTCACTTATAAACCAACTATCTGGGCCACCATTGTCAACATTGTAGTTATTATGATCAATATTTATAATTTTATAATATTATAAATACTAAGGAATTTGAGCATATACTAAAACACTAATTTTATTCTCAATTACAAACAATATTACCAATGTTAGGAAATTTAACCACATGGTCTAGCTAAGACAACTATTATAGTTCATTTATTAATTATGAATAAATATTATTAACATTAGACAACTCAATCATGTGATCTGGTTAAGAGAGTAATCACATGTTAAGTATATATCGACAAACTATATTTAATTAATTCAATTTTGTATGTTTCAATATAAAAAATTTACTCACAAGACTAGCCACATTATAATTCTTATATTTATCGATAAATAATCAATCATAACTAGCCACTATGTGGCCCTTGTTTTATGAGGGTACAAAATAATTATCTAGGGCAAAAAAAAATAGAATGATTTCATGTCATAGCAAGTGTTTTAATGAAATCTTGGGCTGATTATCAAGGGGAGGGGATTTAATTTCTCCAAACTATATCATATAAAAGTGACCTTTGGAGGGTGACTTGTAATTTATTCCTCTCTCTGCCATATCTCAATATTTGTGAACTTTCCTTCCACACAAAGCAATGGTAGACTTTGGGGAAGGTGA